>JBBPBX010035721.1:0-16709 GCA_038048925.1 Garcialebias charrua
ATCATGAGGTTGCAGTGTGGGCAAAAGTCGGGCGTATCCAGTGCTGCTTTTGCATGCAGCATCCCCAAGCAGATTGGACAGGCCTCGTGGGTGTCCGTAGCTGCGAGGGAAAAGCCACATCCGTTGGGACAGGCGCGCGAGGTTGGGCTCGCCGTCCCGCTGGTTTTCCTTGGAAGTCTCGCCTTTCGCTTACCCTTCTCTGGAGGCATGTCCGAGATGAGGCGAGCGAGTCCTTCCAGAATCTTCTTTCTTTTTTCTTGAAAAGTCTCCTCCGTTGCGTCGCTTTCGCTGGCTAGCTCGCTAGAAGTTAGCGAGGTAGCTTTTTTCTTGTGGCGTAGTTAGCGCCGTCGAGCGAAGCAACCTGTAGAGAGAGGAGAAAAAAATACTTCGGGGTTAAGAGAAATGTGCCGGACTAGCTTTCGCTAGCCCAGCAGTACGCAGGAATAATTCTCTGTGCGCTCTGTGTAGGGAGCAAGCTCACCTCTGGTTGAGCGATGAAGCAACAGAGAAGTCCCGCAAAGAGGTAGTTCAGGTTTAAGCGAGGTGAAGGGCAAAAAGAGAAAGATAGAGGGGCGCAAGCCGCTTAAGTACCCAGAGGGCGGAGCCTCTGGTGCGGCGGTGACGCCCCTGCCGTAAAGGCGTGAGTATATTCTTTCAGGTAATCGCGCGGGGGTGCAATTCCCATAGCAAGTATGTTGCACCGAGAGACCAACTGAAAGGGAACTCATAGTTTCCTCTTTGAGGAACCCTTAAAGTCATCTGGAAAAATATGCAACAAGCAGAGTCTGTCCATTGGTACATCTTGTTCAATCAAGCGAGAAATAAGCCCAGTGACCTCTTTCCAAAAAATTTGAAGTTCTGTACATTGCCACATACAATGGAAAAGAGTATCGGTAATGCATTTGATTTGATTTGATTTGATGTTTATTTATTCATTTTAAAAGAACAATACAAAACAGTTTCATCAGATACAAGAATACAAGTAGGATAAAATGAAAGGAGCAGAAAGAAGATGAAATCTTATTACCGTAAACACCGGTGTATAATATGCTCCGGTGAATAATACGCTTTGTCCAATTTTTGGAAATAAATCAGAAAAATCCGTAGATAACACGCTTCGGTGTATAATACGCGCTGCCGTGACAGTCTTTTTTATGGCCACTAGATGCCGCCAAACCCTCCCCGACGCCGACGTAACGCGCCATCCACCCACCGCTGACGTTACGCGTCACCGATGAGACAACCCGGAAATGCGGTCCATTGTGCAGCGCGAGCTGAATTTAATTAAAATGTCACTACAGAAACGCCTAAAAATATATTTGTTAGCTGAATATATATGTTAACGTGTCTCTGTTTAATTTTTGTTAATAAATGATTACAAATCAGCTGAATTTAAAATGTAAACAACACGATGTGCGCACACACAACAGGCCCACAGGCCCGGTTTGGAGCGAGAGCTGAAATTAATTAAAATAAAACTACCGTACAGAAACACCTAAAAAATATATATTTGTTAGCTGAATATATATGTTAACGTGTCTCGGTTTAATTTTTGTTAATAAATGATTACAAATTAGCTGAATTTTGAACGTAAGCAACACGATGTGCGCACACATACAACAGGCCCACAGGCCCGGTTTGGAGCGGGAGCTGAATTTAATTAAAACAAAACTACCGTACAGAAACACCTAAAAAATATATATGTGTTAGCTGAATATATATGTTAACGTGTCTCGGTTTAATTTTTGTTAATAAATGATTACAAATGAGCTGAATTTTGTACGTAAACAACACGATGCGCGCACCCAGAAACGGTTTGCTGCGCAGCAAGAGCTGAATTTAATTAAAATAAAACTACCGTACAGAAACACCTAAAAAATATATATTTCTTATATTTCTCCTGAGCTTAACTAAATGTGAAATCAGCTGGTCTGTGCTGGATTTTAAAAAATAGTTCGCCAATTTATTTATTTAAATTTAGCTAAATAAACGCTTAAAAAATATATTTCTTACCTGCCTTTATAGCAAACGGGCTCCTGAGCTTAACCAAATGTGAAATCAGCTGGATTTAAAAATCTGCGGTGTGGTTTATGAGTGGTATCTTGCAAACAAAAACAGCGAACCTCACAGCTAATTGCAGCTACCGGTACATCCAGAGCAAGGAGTGGGCAGCGACAGAGTCAGTCCGACCAGAGGAGGCTTTTTTCGGACACATGAGCTAGAAACGTCTGGAAGTGGCCCTCTTCCTCTTCGCTCTCTGAGTCCTCTGCTGCTGCCCATAGCGGCTGAAACTGGTGCTGCACCATTTTTGCCCAAAATGAAAAACGACGATATCAGAGCAAAAATGGGTCTAAAAATATGGGAAAAAATCCATAGATAATACGCTTCGGTGTATAATACGCAGGATATTCAAATGAGCAATAAAAGTGTGTATTATACACCGGTGTTTACGGTATATATGCCCCTTATTTCACAGTTTAGTCAACCAATGATAACCTTCAAACTACATCACAAAATGAATAACTCTACTTAATTTTTCTAACTGTAATACACAAACACACTAAGCTACATCATATATAGTTTTTGAGCAAGTCCTTTTTGACCTTTTTCATAAATGTATACATTGATTTTGCATTTTTAACATCACTCTCCAGAACATTCCACAATCGAACTCCTTGAATTGAGGTGGACCGTCCCTTTAAGCTGGTTCTGAATTGTGGTTTGATGAATATCTCTGTCCCTTTGAGATTGTAATAACTTTGTCTTTTTATAAAATTTCTTTGGATATTTAAAGGTAATGTGTTATTATGAGCCCTATACATAACTGATAAAATACTATATTCTACCAATTCCTGGAATTTCAATAAATTTAGCTGAAGAAACAAGGTGTTTGATGGGTGACTGAAATGTTTTCTGGTGATTACTCTTACAGCTCTCTTTTGTAAAATAAAAACAGGCTTTGTAATTGTTTTGCACGCTTTTCCCCAAACCTCAATACAATAGATTAAATGTGGAACAATGATTGTGTTATACACTGTTAAAATAAATAGGGTGGTTAGACTTAAAAACTTGAGTTCAAAAGCTGCCTTAAAACCACAAGTTAACCCAACTTCAAATAATGTTTTACTCCAACTTAGGATGGCAAGCTAGAAAAGTAGCCCAATTTATGATAAGTCATTGTTTAAATATGATACCATAAGTTGAAATGACTAACTATAGAACATTATTCATTCTCCAAAAATTGAGTACTCTTGTCAAGTAAAATTACAATCATATTCTATTTGAACTCAAATAATAAAGTTATACCCTTGTCTAATTAACGTTTACTTGTTGTATAAACTTCATACTCTGAGTTTAAACAACTTGCAAATTTACATTATCCATTCATAAAAACTTGTTTTCATTTGTTAAAATAACAAACATTTATATATACTTTCAACTCTCATTTTAAAGTTAAACTGACATACCAATTCCCTTTTTGAGTTAATTTAACTCAAGATTTTAAGGCAGCTTTTGAACTTAAAATAGCAATTTAAGTAAACAAACATTTCAAAATTTCACTTTCTCCACTAAGAATGCCAAGTTCACAATTTTTCTAAAATAATTACACCAAATACACTTCCAATTCAAATATCAACCATTTATTTTGATCTTTTTCTTTCAAATGCAGATGAGACAAGCCGTAAAAGAAAACATTTGTCCAAGACAAGCTGAAGTGTTGACATTTATAGGACCGAAACTGACAAAAAACATTTTTTTTGACAAATAAACACACATACAGGTAGTCCTCGACTTACGAAGATCCGTTCCTGCGCGGCGCGGAACATGCATTCCTATGCGACGCAGTAAACCCGTTTTTCAACGTGAGACAAAACAAGTGTATACATACTGTACCATAAATATGTACATTACTTTATTTCCAAGCGGTTAGCTAACACAGTACCCTAAACAATTATCAAAAAACACATAAAATACTGCACAGTACGTTTAATAATGAAATAAAATAGTAAAAAAAAATAGTGTACTGTACTATTAAAAAAAAAGAGAAGAAAATGTCCTTACTTTTATGGAAGGGGTGTTGTAGGGGAGGGGAAAAGGCTTAGTGCTTAGAGCTGCAGAAGGTGCTGGTGCAAGTGAGTGAGGAGGGGCAGGTGAGTCCAGAAAGGCAGCTGAGGTGGAGGGGCAGGTGATGCAGAAGGTGATGGTGATACAGGTGCAAGTGAGTGAGGAGGGGCATGCGAGTCCAGAAAGGCAGCTGAGGTGGAGGGGCAGGTGATGCAGAAGGTGCTGGTGATACTGGTGCAGGTGAGTGAGGGGGGCAGGTGAGTCCAGAAAGGCAGCTGAGGTGGAGGGGCAGGTGATGCAGAAGGTGTTGGTGATGCTGGTGAGTGAGGGGGGGCAGGTGAGTCCAGAAAGGCAGCTAAGGTGGAGGGGCAGATGATGCAGACGGTGCTGGTGATGCTGGTGCAGGTGAGTGAGGAGGGGCAGGTGAGTCCAGAAAGGCAGCTGAGGTGGAGGGGCAGGTGATGCAGAAGGTGCTGGTGAGTGAAGAGGGACAGGTACGTCAGGAGAGGCAGCTGAGTTATATAAAATAAAATAAATTAAAAAAAGAGAAAAAATGTCATTACCTTTATGGAGGGACAGGTGATCCAGAAGGTGCTGGTGATGCTGGTGAGTGAAGAGGGACAGGTGAGTCAGGAGAGGCAGCCGAGTTATAAAACAAAAATAAATAAATAAAAAAAGAAAAGAAAATGTATTTACCTTTATGGGGGGACAGGTGATGCAGAAGGTGCTGGTGATGGTACTGTGTGAGTGAAGAGGGACAGGTGAGTCAGGAGAGGCAGCTGAGTTATATAAAATTAAATTAAATTAAAAAAAGAGAAAAAATGTCATTACCTTTATGGAGGGACAGGTGATCCAGAAGGTGCTGGTGATGCTGGTGCTAGTGAGTGAAGAGGGACAGGTGAGTCAGGAGAGGCAGCTGAGTTATTTAAAAAAAGAAAGAAATAAAAAGAAAAGAAAATGTCTTTACCTTTATGGAAGAGCAGGTGATGCAGAAGGTGCTAGTGAGTGAAGATGGACAGGTGAGTCAGCTGAGTTATTTAAAAAATAGAAAAAAGAAAAAAAAATGTATTTACCTTTATGGAGGGGCAAGTAATGCAGAAGCTGCTAGTGATGCTGGTACAGGTGAGGAGGGGCAGGTGAGTCCAGAAAGGCAGCTGAGGTGGAGCTCCCTGATCTGCTATACTCTTGGGCACGCGCCCAGCCTGAGCAAAGACAAACGCTTGATAAATTACTGTCCAATTCAGAATACAGTTTAATGTGTAATATAATCTTAATTTAATCTTTAATCTAAATAAACGGCATTCTTTACAATAAATAAACTATACTAACAATAATACAAATCTTAATAAACACAATAACAGCCAGAACCAGATCAATAAGCAGCAACAGACTGTTTACAATCGAACTACCGATAATCAAGTTTTAAGTTTTTGTCCAAAAAGACCAACTTGTCCACATTTTCTGCCAAAAGTACAGATCTAGTTGCAGTGATTATCTCCAGTGGTGGAGAAAATCATCTCAATAACAACAGTAGCAGCAGTGTGGCTGTATTTGTCATTACTCACAACAAGCTCTTCTTGGACCTGCTCCCACCTGTCCCTGGAAAAGTTCAGAGTTCAGTCATCACAGACTTCTTCGCTGCAGGTGATCTGGCAAATTTCCCTGAAGAGGAAGAAGTCAGCTGCTATCTCTGTCCCAGACTGGAAATAAAACACAAAGAGGTAAAAAAAATAATAATAAGTTACAGGTAATAAGATTATAATTTTAAATTAAAAAGATTAATTAGATATTCTTCTTTCGGCTTTTCCCTCTTCAGGGGTCACCACAGCGAGTCATCCTCCTCCACCTTCACTCTGTCCTCTGCATCCTCTGTCCTCACTCCAACTACCTCCATGTCCTCTCTAACTGCATCCATATATCTCCTCTTTGGCCTCCCTCTTTGTCTTTTTCCTGGCAGCTGCATTTCTAACATCCTTCTACCAATATACCCACTGTCCCTCCTCTGGACATGTCCAAACCACTGTCCCTCCTCTGGACATGTCCAAACCACTGTCCCTCACGGTCATCCAGTTCCCGTGAAAAAACGTCCACACACACAACTTTGAATTTGCCTTCGTCTTTTAAAAAGGAAGCCATAACGTTAACAAACACGAGACCACAGCGAGAAGTGTTGTCCTGCTGTCCTCATACATGTCCTGATGTCCTCATACATGTCCTGTACCAGAACATGTCCTGCTGTCCTCATACATGTCCTGCTGTCCTCATACATGTCCTGCTGCCCTCATACATGTCCTGCTGTCATGTCCATATATGTCCAAACCACTGTCCCTCCTCTGGACATGTCCAAACCATCTCAGTCTGGCCTCCCTAACTTTATCTCCCAGTTGTTCAACATGTGCAGTACCTCTGATTATCTCTTTACTAATCTTATGCCATGTCACTCCTAAGGAGAACCTCAGCATCTTCATTTCTGCCACTTCCAGTTCTGTCTCCTGTCTTTTTGTCAATAACACTGTCTCCAGAACATACAACATAGCTGGTCTCACCACTGTCTTGTAAACTTTTCCTTTGACCTTTGCTGACACCTTTTTGTCACAAATCACTCCTGAAACTTTTCTCCATCCACTCCATCCTGCTTGGACTCTCTTCTTCACCTCTTTACCACATTCACCATTTTCCTGGACAGTGCACCCCGAGTACTTGAAGTCCTGCACCTTTGTGACCTCTGCTCCTTGTAGCCTCACCTCCCTCTCATTCACACACATGGACTCTGTCTTACTACGGCTGACTTTCATTCCTCTTCTTTCAAGTGAATACCTCCACCTCTCCAAGTTCTCTTCCACCTGTTCCCTGTTCTCACCACAGATCACAATGTCATCTGCAAACATCATAGTCCATGGGGATTCCTGCCTGACCTCATCTGTTAGTCGGTCCATCACCAGAGCAAACAAGAAGGGGCTCAGAGCCGATCCTTGATGCACTCCCACCTCCACCTTGAAGCTATCTGTTACTCCTACAGCACATCTCACCACTGTCCTGCTGTCCTCATACATGTCCTGCTGTCCTCATACATGTCCTGCTGTCCTCACACATGTCCTGCTGTCCTCACACATGTCCTGCTGTCCTCACACATGTCCTGCTGTCCTCACACATGCCCTGCTGTCCTCACACATGCCCTGCTGTCCTCACACATGCTCCTGCTGTCCTCACACATGTCCTGCTGTCCTCACACATGTCCTGCTGTCCTCACACATGTCCTGCTGTCCTCACACATGTCCTGCTGTCCTCACACATGTCCTGCTGTCCTCACACATGTCCTGCTGTCCTCACACATGTCCTGCTGTCCTCACACATGTCCTGCTGTCCTCACACATGTCCTGCTGTCCTCACACATGCCCTGCTGTCCTCACACATGTCCTGCTGTCCTCACACATGTCCTGCTGTCCTCACACATGTCCTGCTGTCCTCACACATGTCCTGCTGTCCTCACACATGTCCTGCTGTCCTCACACATGTCCTGCTGTCCTCACACATGTCCTGCTGTCCTCACACATGCCCTGCTGTCCTCACACATGTCCTGCTGTCCTCACACATGTCCTGCTGTCCTCACACATGCCCTGCTGTCCTCACACATGTCCTGCTGTCCTCACACATGTCCTGCTGTCCTCACACATGTCCTGCTGTCCTCACACATGCCCTGCTGTCCTCACACATGTCCTGCTGTCCTCACACATGTCCTGCTGTCCTCACACATGTCCTGCTGTCCTCACACATGTCCTGCTGTCCTCACACATGTCCTGCTGTCCTCACACATGCCTGCTGTCCTCACACATGTCCTGCTGTCCTCACACATGTCCTGCTGTCCTCACACATGTCCTGCTGTCCTCACACATGCCCTGCTGTCCTCACACATGCCCTGCTGTCCTCACACATGCCCTGCTGTCCTCACACATGCCCTGCTGTCCTCACACATGCCCTGCTGTCCTCACACATGCCCTGCTGTCCTCACACATGCCCTGCTGTCCTCACACATGTCCTGCTGTCCTCACACATGTCCTGCTGTCCTCACACATGTCCTGCTGTCCTCACACATGTCCTGCTGTCCTCACACATGTCCTGCTGTCCTCATACATGTCCTGCTGTCCTCATACATGTCCTGCTGTCCTCATACATGTCCTGCTGTCCTCATACATGTCCTGCTGTCCTCATACATGTCCTGCTGTCCTCATACATGTCCTGCTGTCCTCATACATGTCCTGCTGTCCTCACACATGTCCTGCTGTCCTCACACATGTCCTGCTGTCCTCACACATGTCCTGCTGTCCTCACACATGTCCTGCTGTCCTCACACATGTCCTGCTGTCCTCACACATGTCCTGCTGTCCTCACACATGTCCTGCTGTCCTCACACATGTCCTGCTGTCCTCACACATGTCCTGCTGTCCTCACACATGTCCTGCTGTCCTCACACATGTCCTGCTGTCCTCACACATGTCCTGCTGTCCTCACACATGTCCTGCTGTCCTCACACATGTCCTGCTGTCCTCACACATGTCCTGCTGTCCTCATACATGTCCTGCTGTCCTCATACATGTCCTGCTGTCCTCATACATGTCCTGCTGTCCTCATACATGTCCTGCTGTCCTCATACATGTCCTGCTGTCCTCATACATGTCCTGCTGTCCTCATACATGTCCTGCTGTCCTCATACATGTCCTGCTGTCCTCATACATGTCCTGCTGTCCTCATACATGTCCTGCTGTCCTCATACATGTCCTGCTGTCCTCATACATGTCCTGCTGTCCTCATACATGTCCTGCTGTCCTCATACATGTCCTGCTGTCCTCATACATGTCCTGCTGTCCTCATACATGTCCTGCTGTCCTCATACATGTCCTGCTGTCCTCATACATGTCCTGCTGTCCTCATACATGTCCTGCTGTCCTCATACATGTCCTGCTGTCCTCATACATGTCCTGCTGTCCTCATACATGTCCTGCTGTCCTCATACATGTCCTGCTGTCCTCATACATGTCCTGCTGTCCTCATACATGTCCTGCTGCCCTCATACATGTCCTGCTGCCCTCATACATGTCCTGCTGTCCTCATACATGTCCTGCTGTCCTCATACATGTCCTGCTGTCCTCATACATGTCCTGCTGTCCTCATACATGTCCTGCTGTCCTCATACATGTCCTGCTGCCCTCATACATGTCCTGCTGTCCTCATACATGTCCTGCTGTCCTCATACATGTCCTGCTGTCCTCATACATGTCCTGCTGCCCTCATACATGTCCTGCTGCCCTCATACATGTCCTGCTGTCCTCATACATGTCCTGCTGTCCTCATACATGTCCTGCTGTCCTCATACATGTCCTGCTGTCCTCATACATGTCCTGTACCAGTCTAACATACTTTTCTGCCACTCCAGATTTCCTCATGCAATACCACACGTCCTCTCTTTGCACCCTGTCATATGCTTTTTCTAAATCCACAAACACACAAATCCACAAACAAAAAAGATAAATTAGATAATAATAAAAGAACAATACCTCTTTTTGATCGGTTGAGGTGGTTGAATCTCTCGGTCATCATCATCAGGGCAGAGCTTTAATCTGGTCCAGGACTTGTCGACAATATCAGTTTTAGCTTTTTCATAAAGTGATGAACTTTTTGGCTGAAGTGTTGACATGATGGGGATGTCGTAGCGAGGTTCAGGTACTTTAAAGCCTGCAGATCAACAACATACAGACATGTTTTTGTAGATCCAGAGCTTTAAAAACTCATACAGTTTGTACCCTGATGCATGCTCAATAATCCAGGTAGAAAAATCTAAAAAAGCTCAGACGAAACGTTTCTACATATTTTTTGCTTTGTTTTATTTTTTTGAATGTCCAGAGGACCAGACTGAGCTTTTTTAGATCATACAGTTTGTGTTATTGATCTGGACCGATCTGATTTACCTGTTAAAGGTTGTTTAAATGCTGCTAGTTTTAGCGGTGTTTGCAAGCTGCTTTTCTTGCTTCTAGAAAATGTTCACGTTTGGATGACGTCGTTTAAAGTCCGTTAACACGTTAGACGTTAACAAGTTACGTGTTGTCTGCGGCAGACCTAATCTCCGTGAAAAAACGTCCACACACACAACTTTGAATTTGCCTTCGTCTTTTAACAAGGAAGCCATAACGTTAACAAACACGAGACCACAGCGAGAAGCTAGGGCTGCTAATGCTACACGTGCTACAAGATAATAGCGCCGTGCTGAAACTCGCCTAGGAATTTTATTTCCGTGGCGCATATTTTCCCGTTAATAACGTTTAATAAGTGAAAAAATAACCGAAACGGTACGCAGGGGGACACGACTAATTCCTGACAAGGTACACGACATTTAATAAGTGAAAAACAAAACGGTACGCAGGCGGACACGACTAATTCCTGACAAGGGACACAAGTGGGGAAAAAAAACGGTACGCAGGGGGACACGACTAATTCCTGACAAGGGACATGACTAATCCCTGACGCACAGCCTTTTCCCGAAGCTGCAAACTCATCTGCAGTCAGCACGTCGAAGCAAAACTTTGACCAAGCGCCACATATGTGCTTCTGAGGGTGTACAATACAAAAATCATGGTAGCTGCTTGTATTTTCTCTTAAGAAAAGTTCTATAAGCGCAACCGAAAGCATCTGCTTTAATTAACTCCTGCCCTCGACAGTTAGCAAGCTGTTGTTTTATGTCCTGTGTTTAAACATGTAACAGAGACACAAACTTTTATCTCTTAATAACATATTTTAACAACAAATGCAGCTTACCTTGTTTCTATTATTCCAACATATTCCCCGCGCGCCGAATTTGAACGACCTTGCGCCGGATCCAGGTCTTGGAAAAAATGGTATTCATCCGCGACTTTGCTTTCGACTCCTTAATCTGGTCAGGTGGTCCTCTTCTTCATTTAATATGCAATTCTAACTGGGATGGAGAACTTTATAAAGTCTGACTAAATATTACATCATATTTAGTCCCAATTCAGATAAAGAGCGAATTTCCGGCACTATTTTTTATCTCGCATTAATATTGCTAGTGGTGATCAGTTTTTATAAGATCCGGTTACTATTTTAAAACTCAGATTTTCAAATTAAGTTCGCACATTTAAATTTATGTTTCACAGACGTGACTCACAACCTTGAGTTGAAATGCCAATAACGCATGAAATTAAGTTGAAATTACATAACTCATTATGTTAATTGGAAGTAACTTATAGAAAAACGTTATGATAACTAATGGAGAGTATGACTTTTAACAGTGTACAACATATACAGAGCTTTATCAATTAAAAAATCCCTGACTTTATACAGTACTGCAATTGATCTAGCTATTTTTGTTTTAATGGAATTTACATGATGTTTCCATGTCAGTTTGTCATCAATGATAACACCCAGAAACTTCACTTCACTCACTTTACAGATCACAACATCTTCAATTTCAAATGGATCGTCAACAATTCTCTTTTTGTTACTGAATATCATGTAATTAGTTTTATCTAAATTCAAAGATAATTTGTTTAATTTAAACCAAGTTTGTATTTTTATAAATTCTGTTTTCATCATATCCAAAATCTGTTTTATGTCTTTACCCGAACAGAAAAATGTGGTGTCATCGGCAAAAAGAACACATTTAAGAAGTCCTGACACATTTACCAAGTCATTCACATATAAAATAAATAACTTTGGTCCAAGCACAGAGCCCTGAGGAACTCCACAAGTGATATCACGGAGGTCAGATCTAACATCATTTATTTGCACAAACTGTTTCCTATCTTTCAAATAGCTAGATACCCACTGTAATGCTGGTCCTCTAATACCATATTTGTTTAGTTTTTCAAGGAGAATGGTGTGGTCAGTGGTATCAAATGCTTTTTTTAGATCAACAAAAACACTAACACAGTACTGTACTGTTTTTGATCAACAGCAGAAGTTATTTGTTCCATTAAATCCATGAGAGCCATTGATGTAGTTTTTTCCTCTAAACCCATACTGACTGCTACTTAAAATATTTTGTTTATCAATAAATTGATCCAATCTGGTCACAAATAGTTTTTCTAGAATTTTTGAGAACTGTGGTAATAAGGATATTGGCCTATAATTATTGAATACACATTTATCACCATTTTTAAAAAGAGGAATTACCTTTGCTACTTTCATGTTATCTGGAAATATTCCTGTTGAAAAAGATAAATTGCATATATATGTAAACGGTTCAATAACATAACTCATTATTTCTTTTACAAACATCATATCCATGTCCACCCAGTCTTTTGATCTCTTGTCTGAGAGATTTTTTACCATTTTCATAATTTCCTCTTTGTTAGTTCCATTAAGAAAAATACTGTTTGTGCAGCTTTTAATTGAATGACACACATTATTATCTACTTTTGGTATTTTAGCTGCAAGGCTTGATCCAATATTTACAAAATATTGATTAAATTCATTTACGATATCATTCTCATCATGTATTTCTTTGTCATCTTTCACAAAATATTTTGCAATGTTCGTTTTCATAAATAAAATAAAATTGCATTTGACACATTGAAAGAAAAGCTTGTGACTGCTCCGATTTTGGGTTATGCAGACTTCACTTGTCCTTTCATTTTGGAAACTGATGCTAGTGGTCAGGGTTTAGGAGCTGTCTTGTGTCAGCAGCAAGGTGACAAGAAACGGGTCATTGCATATGCAAGTAGACGGCTGAGAAATGCAGAGCGAAATGATAAAAACTATAGCAGCATGAAACTCGAGCTGCTTGCACTTAAATGGGCAATAGTAGAGAAGTTTCGGGGGTACTTACTGGGCTCTAAATTCTCTGTGGTATCAGACAACAATCCCTTATGTCATCTAAAAAGTGCAAAACTTGGGGCTATTGAACAGAGATGGGTAGCACAGTTAGCTGCCTTCGACTTTGATGTGCAGTACCGGCCAGGTCGGTGTAACGCCGCCGCTGATGCACTGTCACGACACCCGTTAGCAGGGGAGCCAGAACCAACTGATGATGAGGAGTTTGATGATTGCATTGCAATTTGCAATTTGATTTGTAGAGGCACTGCCCTTGAGCCCGAGCTGGTTACAGCTGGGGTCCAATGTTGTCAGGTAAACCAGATTAGGGCTGCAGAAACTGATAAATCCAATTCACATGCTAAAGAGGCTACACCAACTCTTCCCGGTTACTCCAAGGAAGAGCTGCGGACATTTCAGTGTCAAGATCCAGTGATAAATGTTCTAAAACAGTTTGTGGATCGAGGTAGCCCGCCAAGTTCACAAGAAAGGAAGAATCTTCCTGGTGCTGCCAAATCATTGTGGAAACAATGGAAACACATTCAGATACGTGATGGGTTGGTGTACAGAGTGGTGAAGGATGATCGTGTTGGAGAGTGCTTTCAGTTGCTTGTTCCAGGTTGTTTACAAACAGCTGTGCTGAAGAGTGTCCATGACTCTATGGGACATCAGGGAATAGAGAGGACATTACAGTTGTTGAGACAGAGAGCATTCTGGGTAGGGATGCATAACGATGTTGAGCGATGGGTTAAGAACTGTGAGCGTTGTATTCTCACAAAGATGCCTCACCCAAAGATTCACCCTCCAATGAAATCCTTTTTGGCAACACGACCTTTAGAAGTGGTGGCAGTAGATTTCACACTCCTTGAACCAGCTTCCGATGGCCGTGAGAATGTTCTAGTCATTACCGATGTGTTTACAAAGTTCACCCAGGCGTTCCCTACACGTGACCAAAAAGCAGAGACCATACCCAAAGTCCTCTTAAGGCAAACACAGAGTCCAGTCAAAGCCTTAAAAATCCACATCACCAAGCCTGTGTTTTGGTTTCAGCAACACCAACTGAGCACCCGGAGCTTGACATTTCTTTTGACAAAGACTTTACTGATTCACTGTACTTAAGTAAAAGTACAAATAAACAGACAAAAATGTACTCTAGTAAAAGTAGAAGTACCATATTAATATTTTTACTTCAGTAAAAGTAAATAAGTACTCATTTTTAAAAATACTTAAGGTATTAATGTACAAATAAAAGTACTTGCTGAATGTATTACATAGTGCAATGGTCTACATACTGTATCATTAAGTGTGCCTACATATATTTTCTGTAATCCATTAATAGTGTTGAGTCATTTTAAACAATGCTGCAGATAATGCATGTTTTTATTGTTTTTACTCTGTGACACCGTGCACACTTGGACTTGTGATTCTGTGCGTCCGAATTTCAGGGATGACATGCAGAGTTAAATGACATTAAGTAAAACAAGAGAGCAATCAAAGTCAAAGTCAACTTTATTGTCAGAACTGCAATATGTACAGGACATACACAGGATTGAAATTGCGTTTCTCTCAGTCCCTCGGTGCAACAGTAACCATCTAAACACTAAACACTAAAACATTTAATAAACATAAGCATAAAATAGTAAAAGTGTAACACTGTCCTGAGTTTTTTCATAGTAGTATAAAAGTATGAAAATTTACACCAACACTGAAACACCAAACACCCCTAAAACACCAAACACCCAATGAACATAAGCATAAAATGAAATAATAAAAGTGTAATACTGTCCTGAGTTTTTTCATAGTAGTATAAAAAGTATAAAAAGTATATCTATAAAATAAACTGAAGGTTCTAGCATTGACATTTGCAAAGAGTGGCACAGCAGCATATAAGTTAATGTACACAGTATATGTATGAGGTAGTTGATGTTGGTATAGAGGCAAAGTGGCATATGCAGTAAGGCACATAAGGCACATTTGGCATCCTTAGATAAGGCTAATCAGAGAATACTGTATATGTATCAGCAGTAGTGTAGATATAAAAGTAGTGTAAATGTAAACAGTAGTAATAAATGTAAAACAGTAGTAATAAATGTAAACCGTATTAATAAATGTAAACAGTGAATGTAAACAGTAGTATGACTATAGGCAGTAATGTAATACAAACATTAGTGCAAATATGAGAAGTAGTGCAAACTGAATGAGCACATGACCGAGAGTTTAGTGAATAACCCGTTTGATGACACAGGGTCCAGTGTTAAAAACTTTGTGTTGAGTGGTAATGTGTGAGAAAGTTTTTTGTGTTAAGGCAGTTCAAATGGGAGGGGAGGCAGAGCAGGCAGAGTGTTTAGCATCCTGACTGCCTGATGAACAGAGCTGTCTCTCAGTCTGCTGGTTCGAGCCTGGAGACTCCTCAGTCTCCTCCCTGATGGCAGCAGTCTAAAGCGGCTGTGTAGTGGGTGTGTGGGATCACCTGCCATGCAGAGGGCTTTCCGAGTGAGGCGTTTGCTGTGTAAGTCCTGCAGTGAGGGCAAGGAGGTGCCGACGATCTTCTCAGCTGCTTTCACGATGCGCTGGAGGCTCTTTGAAAGTTTTTATTTAACACAAAGTAAAACCAATGTGTCCTTTTAACTGCAGTAAACACATTGAAGTAAAAGTTGTCTTCCTGAAAAAAGGAGCATTAGACCTAACAAAGGAATATCTGATCATTTCAACTCCAGTTTGTCACCAACTCTAGGTAAAATACTGTCTAGTCAACCTTGTAATGGGTCAATAGTGAACAATATTTTAACTTCCTGACACCATTTTCAAAAGGTGGACCTGAGTGACGAGACATTTGGAGACCTCTCTTGTCTCCTAACACCCCATGAACTGACACATTTTAATGTTACAGCAAGAATTTCTTGTTCAAATTCAGAAGAAGTTGGTTTTCAGAGGGTTTTTTAGACCAATCTGGCTGTTTTGGGGAAAAGAATCTGTCCTGCTGAACCGAATACTCTTTCAGTAATCTTTTAATAAGGCCATGGGTGGTGCGTATCTTCTGGCTGACTCTCCACGGTGGAATCCATTTTGGGTGTGCTAGTGGTGCTGTGGGTGCTCCTAGCTCAATGACATTTATACTAGAATATAAGTCATTGGCCCAGCTCTTCTTGAAAGCAGGTCTAATGTTACCTGCCCGCTTTGCAGTGATTCAATGGACAAACTCCCCTCTCACCATTGGTTACTTTTAAACTAACAAACAAATAAAAAAAAACACAACGTGAATGTAACTTGTAACTCAACGCATTATAGAAATGTAGTGTAGTAGAAAGTACAGATACTTCATGTAAAATGTAGTGGAGTAAAAGTAAAAAGTACCAATGTTTAACTTTACTTAAGTAAAGTACAGATACAAAAAATGTACTTAAGTACAGTAACAAAGTACTTGTACTTAGTTACATCCCACCACTGGAAACCACAATCACCCATCACCTCATCTCCAGCACGCAGATAGTCCAGAAACCCAGAGTTCTGTGTTATATACCTGTCACTGCATTTACCACCATAAGCATCTGTAATAAACATGATTATTCCAGAGGGAGAAACAGCCAATAAATATTTCTGTGGGTCCTTTGGAATAGGAGTTGTCCTCCATCCCTGGGCATGACCACTGTGTTTGGGCATCAACAGAGGTTGTTGGTGGTGTTTACAGCTCCACACTCTCGTCAAGCCCATCTGAAAGTAAAAGTACAGTATACAAACATTAGGGTTCATTTATGAACACACACACAACACACACACACCTATATTATATATATATATTATATATATATATATATATATATATA
>JBBPBX010035721.1:17817-31897 GCA_038048925.1 Garcialebias charrua
TATATATATATATAACACACACCTATATTATATATATAAACACACACCATATATATATATATATATATATATATATATATATATATATAAATAAACGCACACACAGCATACATATATAGGTGCGTGTGTTTATTTGCCAGTTATGAACGAAAATATTAGTATCATTTAATCACTGACTACATAAAATCATAACACTAAAAGCTGTCTCTTAAATCATACCTGGTGTTCTCGATCCTCTGGAGGATACAGAGTCTTTTTTCAGGTGGTTTCTCGTAGCCCAGCCACAAAGAAGGATGCAGGTTTTTGTTTTCGGAGCATGTTCAACACACACTAGTTGCAGCCACAAATTCAGCTTCGTCTGATTATTCGTACAGCCACGAACAGCGCAACAGGTACCCGAGCTCCACAAGGACATCTTCGTGACAATATTAGCTCGAAATAACAGAAAACAGAACTTCAACGACGCGTACAGATTAGCAAGTAAACAACGAGGAGCCAATGGAACTTCTACTTCCGGGGTCAAACGGAAGTCCCATAATTGCTTCTACAGTGACACCCTCAGGAATAAGGTGGATATGAACAGCTTTTTTAACTGTTTTATAAATGATTGGCAATGCTTTGTGTTTACAAAACTCCTGAACCTATTTATAATTCATTAATAAATTCTTTATAAAAAATTGACTAAAGGGACATTCCTTTTCATTTTTACAACTTCTAACTAGAATTAATAAATAGTAATTTATAGTAATAGACCAAATAGGATCAGCTACATACATACATCAACTTTAAAGACCGTTTTACCACAGTTGTTTTGAATGAAACCGTGCATTTTTTCCAAGTTAATAATTAAAAATGTTCAACTATGATAGCCCATAAAACAACGGTAAAAACCAGAGGTTGGAACCTGACTTGTCACATGATGAAATCTCAGCGTGTAACAGTAGTCCTGTTCATTAGCATATGCTAATGTTATAGGGTTTATTTTTTCACACAAGTGTGAACTGCCTCACCTCTTCAGGTGAGTTCGAAGGCTTTATCCTTTCAGCTTTTAGTTTCCTGAGTGACTACCGTACTAGACTAAAATTGGACATTTCTCCTGGCAGCTTTTTTTTTTTAGTTGTTCACAGATAGTAGCTAAAAAAGATGCTTTTCCCCCTCCAGTAGTGGAGAGGTTGAAACGCTCATGGCTCCTGTTGTGTGATAAGCAGTGAAAAGATGAGTCATTCAGAGAAGAGCATTGTTGCCATGCCAACCACAAGCCTTGAGAAGCAAGCCAGAGACATGTTTGACTTTCCAAATATGGACCGCTTCATTTAGGATGAAATGTTTGTCACTGGAGTAAAAATTTACAGCTGAGCCACCTTTTCTAACTGCAGGAAACCATGTTAAGAAGAGATTGTGGAGTTTTTTGGCAGCGATCTAAACGTATTAGTCTCTCAGAATAATAATTTAAAAAAGACTTCGTTTCTTAAATTCCTTATTGCCTCTGTGCTGTTGCTCGTGTTAAGTATTTTGCCTTTGTGTTTTCGAAGAAGCTCCATGGATTCCTAAAGCTGCTGTTGGATAATTGCTTTTACTAACAATGGTTTAAACCGGGGTGCCAAATCCTGGTCCCTGAGGACCACTGTCCCACATGTTTTAGATGTTTCTCTGCTTTGACACACCTTGAATTGAATGAATGAGTAATTTACGGGTTCCTGCAGAACTTGAATACATAACGCAGATTAGGAAAACGACTAAAACATGCAGCGTAGCGGCCCTCGAGGAGACCAGGATCAGCGCTTGTTTAAACCATAAAGCCCTAATGAAACCAGTTTATAGACGCCTGTTTTAGTAATACAACAGGGTCATGGGGATTAAACGGTTAAAGAAAACAAAATGGCTCGCACGAGAAACAAAGAGCCTGGTTATGATTTTTCCAGCTCAGACTATGGCTCTAACTTACTGCTGTGGGAGCTAATCATTTAATCACTATCCTTCCTATAACCAGATTAGCTGCCCTCGTGTTGTTGTTTCCACAGCCAAACACTGATCCTAATATTGGATCGGTTTTTTACGACACCACATCCTAAATAAAGAGAACTGGTTATTAACTTCTTAGTCCCAATGGACCAAATTTTCTATTTTGATCTTAAAGGCATATTCTCGCTTTAAATACTGTTGTGTGGAGTACTGTACTTCTGTGGTCACAAGTTTCTCTGTCAAGAGAATTATTGATGATTGTGAAGGGGATATCAAGTTATATCTTTTGACATTTGTGTAAATGGTGCAAATTGTTTTAATAGTTGATCTTTTTTTATGTTGTGGTGTAACACAAACTAGAATGAGATTAAACTGAGTTAAACATGTCAACCTACCGGTAAGCATCAAGGTTTTACACAGTTGTGAGTACAGTAAAAATTAGAAATGGCCCATCAATATCGTCCTGAAAAATCTGCCCACCCTGTTGGTTTATTGATTGTTGTGTCCCAAACATGCTGTTCCCATCATGTCAGCAGCTGGCAATCAGTACTGTTCTCGGAAACAAAGGGACAGTTCTTTGTGTTTGTTTGAGAGATGTCTTTTTTAGTTTTGCTTTTGGCAGGTTTAAGATTTGCTGCCGGTAGTTTGTAATTTTCTGCAGCCTCAACGTATCCAAGACTTATCTAAGGCTGCTTCACTAAACAAGATGCAGGGACCAGGGCTTTGTGATAATAAATTATACAGTATATATATATCATGAAATAAGGTAAAGATGCACTGTAGATCACACAGTAAAATGTCCCTTATGTTAAATAAAGATGGATTTATGATCCATATGTTTTTGTTTTATAATAAAAGCAACCAATCTTGGCTTCTTTCCAAATTATCATTAAATCTGCTTGTTTAGAGTGATTCTCATTATGCAACACTGATTAAACGTTTCAGAAATGGTTCCTCATTATTTGAATCTGTCAAAAGTGTGTTCTTTATGCAAGTTGCAATAAGTTGCATTGAATTGGATATTGAGGTCATTGCTGTGTTTTATTTTTTGTTTGTTTGTTTAATTAACGTTTTTGATAAACAGTTTTAAATCTTGATGCTGACACCGTTTGAGCACTTATAAAGTACATGTATGTATCCTTCCAATAATTGCAGTTGGTTTGCTCAGTCCATTGTTCTGTCTGCGGTTTGTTCTTACTGTTTTTCTGTCTGTCATTTGTTGGGTTGTTCAGTAGCTCACTTGTTTATTTGTTCTGTCTTTTTGTTTTGTCAGTAGTTTATTTGTTGATCAGCTGTTCATTCAGCTGATTGTTGATTTATTCTGTCAGTTGGTTGTCATCGATTTCTTTGGTCTTTTGTTCATCCCTTCAGTCATTTGTTGTTTGTTGATCGTTTGTTCATTTGGTCAGTCGGTCAGTCTTTGATTTGTTCCGTCTGTTATTTGTTGATTTGTTTTGTCTTTTGTACATTCCGTTGTTTGTTTGTTGACCAGTTGTCCATTGGGTCAGTGGTTTTGTTTGTTTATTGATCTGTTCGGTAGTTTTTTATTTTTTGTCGGTCGTTCATTTGTTTTTTTCTGCCTTTCGTTTGTTCATTTGTTCCGTCTTGTAATTTGTTCTTTTTTTCTTTTTTATTACCCTGATGCATACTCAATAATCAAGGTAGAAAAATCTATAAAAGCTAAGTCTGGTCCTCTGGACATTCAAAAAAACAAAACAAAGCAAAAAAAATTGTAGAAACGTTTCGTCTTTCATCCGAAAGACTTCCTCAGTCCAGAGGACCAGAGTACTGAATGTCCAGAGGACCAGACTTAGCTTTTTTAGAATTCCTTTTTATTGTTAATCTTCCTAAAATATTCAGTTTACTATAATGTAAGACTAGGGAAGAAATCGAGTTGTCGTTCGTTTTTGATGAATAATAAACTATGACTTACAAACTGATTGCTTTTCTGTCACAACATTGGCCCAGTTGTTGCAATGGTTTGCCTACCACTAATTTGTCTACACACTTGGCATAAATATCTGAGGTACGACAACAGAGTTGCACTTTAATTTCTTGCAGCCTCCACAAACGTTTGCACTAGCAGCTAAATTATAAAAAGAAAAGGCCTGTCTTCAGCTTAGATTAAAATGTCTTTCACCAACAGCTGCCATCCATCCACCTTGCTGCTGCTTTCTGTTGCCTTTAAATATAACGTGCTGTGTTAGCATCTTGGAAGAGTGCGAATGAGCTCCTGTGGGTTTATTTGAGACTGACGAGCCAGTGATGTGAAGGCAGACGGTGGTGTGTTGAAGTCTAGAGGCTAGCAGACAGGAATGCTGCAGGCCTCTTTGTCCGCTCGCTCTCTCTTCATGCACAGCTCTGACCTCTCTTGACCAGATCCTCTGACATTTCACTTTTCACTGCAACACACACTCAGGTTTCAGAACCACTCAGTGTAGATTGTGGGTAGGTAATAAAAGACTCGTGCTTTGTCGGTGACAGGCTATAGAGCCCAAACTCATATGTGCACAGAAGGTTTTCTTGAAAAAAAAAATATATACTGTATGTGTATATATATATATATATATATATATATATATATATATATATGTATGTATATGTATATATGTATATGTATATATGTATATGTATATATGTATATGTATATATGTATATGTATATATGTATTATGTATATGTACTGTATATATGTATATATGTATATATGTATATATGTATATATGTATATATGTATATATGTATATATGTATATATGTATATATGTATATATATGTGTGTGTGTGTTTTAGATTAACTTTCAACAAGAAAAAAAATTGATTGTACTTGTACAGACAATTTGCATTCTTAATAGATTTTTAATCAAAGTTTAGCCTAATAGATGGCAATGCCTGTTGGCACTGAGCTGACTGCTGCATGGCTGATAGTAGTGTTCTTGTTTAGTCCTGATTTCCTGGTTTATTAGTCTGAAGAAGAGAAGTGGTCAGACATGTCACGAAATAAATCTGTACAAGGGAGCTCTGTTTTAGGGATGTCCCGATCAGGTTTTTCTGGCCCCGAGTCCGAGTCCTTTAATTTTAGGAATTGGCCGATACTGAGTCCCGATCCGATACTTCTAAAATACATTTTTAAAATGAAGGGAAAAAAAAGAAACAGATCCAGATGTCCCTTAATTTTTATTTTATTTACCTTAACATTTAACAGAGTACTTCTGTGAGGTAGATTGAACAATCAAGTAATAAGATTTAAAATAAAATTCTTCACATTGAAGTTTAGTGCAACAGTATGAAATAAAAATGTCTAATTTAAAATAAGCAGCTCAACTTAAAATACCAGAACATGACCAGAACATGACCAGAACCTGACCACAACCTGACCAGAACCTGACCACAACCTGACCAGAACCTGGCCAGAACCTGACCAGAACCTGACCACAACCTGGCCAGAACCTGACCAGAACCTGACCAGAACATGACCACAACCTGACCAGGACATGACCAGAACCTGGCCACAACCTGGCCAGAACCTGACCAGAACCTGGCCAGAACCTGACCAGAACCTGACCACAACCTGGCCAGAACCTGACCAGAACCTGGCCAGAAACTGACCACAACCTGACCAGGACATGACCACAACCTGGCCAGAACCTGACCAGAACCTGGCCAGAACCTGACCAGAACCTGGCCAGAACCTGACCAGAACCAGAACCTGAGCAGGCATGTAAACAAATAAACCTTAAAGTGTCAGTTTTATAAAATAAGGCTAGTAACATGCTTTTCTGAACAGCACTCCTTAACTCTCCTCCTGTGGCTTCACAGAAGGAAGTGTATGTTTTTCTTTATGAGATAAATATAAATTATAAAGTCTCTTGCAGCGTGAGCTGGCTCGTCTTCGGCTGCGTTGTCTGGTTAAACTCTGTGTATTGTGTCGGGTGTTTGTTTCTGATGTGCCTAATCAGGTTTGTTGTGTTAAATGCAGCCTTTTCCTTACCTCCTCTTGAAATACGAACTTTCCATTTGTCATCCACTTTAAAATATCTCCACACGACAGACATCGCTGCCTCCACTTCAAGTTAATGCCGCGTTCCGCTTCTTTTTTACGACAGTCACCGCTTTACGGCAGGCACTGCTTTACGGCAGGCACTGCTGCAAAACTATTGTGCATGTTTTGTTCCGAGACAATTTGACTCTGTAACTCAACATACAGTTAATATAATATTCCCGTTTGTGTTTAGAATAAATATACACATATATATCCGATCCCTGATCGGTGTGTAACGCCCGAGTCAAGTCGAGTCTGAAATCACTTGATCGGGACCCGGTTTCCGATCACGTGATCGGATCGGGACATCCCTACATAGTGTCTGGATCAATTCATAGTTTTTTTCTTTTACTATTTTTTAAGGTGGTACCTATTTCTGGGGACTTTATATGAGTGTTATTTTTTCTTCATATTCATTCATTCAACCTTTATTTATACAGGCTATCCTCGTTGAGCCACGGGGACTCATTTACAAGAGGGACCTGTTTCACTCACACTCAGGGTCAATTTTAGAGTTACCAATCAACCTAACATGCATGTTTTTGGACTGTGGGAGGAAACCGGAGCACCCGGAGAAAACCCACGCATGCACGGAGAGAACATGCAAACTCCACCCAGAAAGGCCCCCGGACAGGGATTTGAACCTTGGACCTTCTCGCTGAGAGTCATATGTTTTGTAGTTTGTGCCATTAGTACAAGTTACCTTGACTTTTAGAAATACTGGTCTTGTTTTGATTTCAGAGTGTAAATTATTCTTTTTTTATGGTATCTATGGACTTTACCAGTGGTATTTTTTTAACAAACTTCTTATAATTATAACTGTTCTTGGAGCAATAATTACTTCCTGTCTTTTGGCATCATTCTGTACAGTTACATCTTAGAAACTGAATCCTACAAATTATGGTCAGTGAGAAACTTTAAGCTAAGTTGACGTTAAAGTTGACTTATTTTTGTGACCTCAGATGATGTAACTTACAGTTCTGATTGTTTCAAGTGGCTTATTTTTTCTAAAGAGGACAAAACTGAACAGAACGTTTTTCACTTCTGTGTGATTTTGCTTTTATCACACTAACGTTGCATTTTTCTTGCATTTACTTAACTTTTTTTTTTACTTTCAAGAAAACCTGTTGTGACTACTTTTGACTCTTTACCTGTATTTTTAATATTAAAGGGGACCACATATTCAAAATTCACTTTTTAATGGTTTTTTTTACTCAACTTTGGGTATTTACTTCATAAAAAAACAGTCCTAAGGCCAAAAAAATGCACCAAGTGGTTTATTTACTCTAAGTCGATTTATTTTTCAGGGATAAAAACGTCTCGATTGCACTTCCTGCGGTTTGTGGCGTCACAAACCGTAGCCACAACCCACAGCCACAACCCATCCCAACCTTTGTCCCGCCCCCGTCACCTAGCAACCCCTGGTGATGCTCCACCCACGCGGTTCCTGAGTTCATCTCAGCCTGCACACTAGGTGGCGGTATGCACCTAACAGTTGTTTGCGATCCGCCATAAATCAAATGGAGAAGAAGAAGAATAGTTCATCTCAGCAGAATGGCTCCTAAAGTTAAATGTTGCGTTGTTGGCTGCATTACACAACATGTGTCGATACACACTCTTCCAGTCTCAGAGAGCAGAGATGCGTGGCTTAATTTTATTTTTAATGGCAATGTCCCGGCGACATTACCGAAGAAGGATTACACTTCTTATATGATGGACTACTTTTGCACAACTGTCAGTTTGGTTGAGCGGTTACGACACTTGACCGCCACGCAGGAGAGCGGAGATCGCATCCCGTTAACGGCATCTTTTTTTTCCCCCCTTTTTTTTAAAGCCTTTTGTTTCGGAGAAATCGGGGTGAGACTAGATATATACATCGACATAATAATACTTTATAATTGTTATTTTTACGTTTTAGTTCAATTTTTAGTGTAATATCGCTCCCAACGCGCAGCCGGCAGAAAACTGTGCACACACACACTCTCTCTCGCGGGGCGACAGTCTGTACCATCAAGCACCACTGATCGATATATTTTCAGATTAGCAACTTATTTATTTTAAGAATACCTTTCACTTCATCAAAATCTTATCAAAACTTCAGCGTTCTAAATGTAGGTGGTTGTGATTATTTCTTATACGATGAAAGACTGCTTTTTACATAACTACCCGGTTGGCCCAGAGGTAGTGAACCGGACTCGTAATCCGAAGGACACGGGTTCGCCTCCCGGTCGCGGCATCCCTTTTTTTTTTTTAAGCCTTTTGTTTTGCAGACCGCCGGCGAAGACACCATTTGCGTGCGGGAGTTGTTGGGAGCTACTGACTTTTGAGGTCCGGGGGTCCGGTCAAAGGTTGCCTCATGCGGATAAATTAACTGGAGCGAGACATTCTGTGAACCTTGTGTGTGGACTGAAGCAGTGATCGCTCCCAAAAGCGCCGCATGCAACGAGCGGAGCTAACACCTCCCGGCTCGGAGGAGGAAAAGCTATTCGAGGCTAATGCTAAAAAAAGGAGCTGCAAATGGCGGCGCGCGCAGAGGGCTTTTGGTAAGTTATCTTAAGCTACTAGCACTAACAGTAAGTCAAATGAGTAATAAAAAAGAGCTAATTTTAAAATAACAACATATTAGAGATACTGGCTGTTACAGAGGGCGTAGTTAATGTAAATAGGTCTTTGTAGGGCGTGGCTTTCAGACCTCATTATTCATAAACCGGTCGTTTAGAACGGAAGTGAAATTTGGCAGAATTAGAAAGGGGATTTTTTTATCTAAGCATTATTTTGTGTATAAAATTGACTGAAAATGGTCTGGATAGCCCACAGATAAACCACAAAAAATTATATATCCTACATTTGGTCCCCTTTAAGTTCTCTGGGGTGCGCGCTTTACTTTCTTTAACTTTTACTGCCAAATGCTATATTTTTATGTATATTACAGTCCTTAAAGGTGCTATATGTGGTTTCTGGAAAACGCTGGAACTTAGAAACATTTTGAACAGAGACACCTTTCTGGTCCCTCCCCCTTGCTCTCGGCTGAACTGCAACTCAGCCTCCATAGCTCCGCCTCCACTGCATGGCCTGTCTCGTGAACGCGCATGTGGTACTGGAACCTTCGTTATCTTTATTGTTTAGTTTTAATAATAAATGATTCAAGCAAAGACACTTACTTGTCAAGCAGGAATGTTGCTAAAAGCCGCAGTATAGCTCTGCGTTGGGCCGAAGGCCGCTCTACGCGCGTACTGAATTGATTGACAGGTCAGGTGGGAAAAAAAAGGCACAAGCGCCGCTGCGATGTTCTGTGTTTATATGTTAATAAAACGTTCTAAAAAATAAAATAAAAACAGAGTGCTGGTCCAGCACACCAGAACACCAGGAAATCTGCAGAGCCTCGCGCAGCCACGTTGAACCCGAGTTTAATTCGCTCGTGACAAAGTAGGAGGAAGCGATCACTTGACTTTTGGCAAAAAAGAAAAGTCCAGATCGGGGATGAAGAAGGGGAATTTAATACATTTGTGTCACATACAAAACAGTCCTGCATCGCTTTGCAATCCTTTGAACGAGAACATGCGCGGATGCGCGCTGTGGGTTGGGACATGCGGGAGATGGGCGTGACAAGCTCGTTCATGAACAAAACTCTGTTTTTATTTGCTAGTTAATGGCGGGTCACTGTGGGTTTTTAGAAATGCTTTTAGTACCACCTGGAGAAGCCAGAGGACTATAGTTTTTTTTCAGAGATTACCTGTCTAATATCAGTCTGTCAGGAGATAGTGACCGAGTGAAGAAATATGTTAGAAAAATTACATACAGCACCTTTAATCAATTGCCATTTTTTAAACTACAAGAATAAAAGACAAACGGCACATTACAGTTTAAATTTAGATAAAATACAACTACCGTAAATTTCGGATTATAGGTCACACCTTTTTATGTTTTTTTTCAAGGCCTGCGACCTATAATCCGGTGCGACCTATTTATGGAATTTTTTTCCATATTTTTAGACCAATTTTTGACTCCGTTATGAGCCTTTTCAGTTTGGCAGCAAATGGTGCAGTACCACTTTCGGTCACTAGGGGCGCAATGCAGTACCACTTTCAGATGAGTACACTGATCCAAGAAGAAGAAGAACAGTGGTGTCAAAAGTATTCACATTCATTACTCAAGTAGAAGTATAGATACTGGGATTTAAAATTACTTCTGTAGAAGTAGAAGTATCAACTCTAGCTTTTTACTCAAGTAAAAGTAAAAAAGTACTGGTTTCAAAACTACTTAAAAGTATAAAAGTAAAAGTAGCGTAAGAAAAAGCAACAACAAAGACAAATGCTTAGGCCGCACCACACATACTATTGTATACAACCCCACCTCCCCCACAAAAATCATTTTTTTAGACTAGATTATATTATATTGTTAATGTTGAAAAACTAGGGGTGCACTAAGCTACCTGTCTTAACTGCATATATGCCCATTGAAAATAGACACATTTAAATGCAAATTTAAATATATTAAAATAACCATACTGTATAGGGGTATTATTGAGCATTTGCCTGCAGTGTGAACGTAGTCTATGAAGTAAAACTTTGTTAAGTTCAGTGAAAACTCTGACAGAAAGAAAATATGTTTTAAATCTGAATAAAAAAGAGAAACAATGTTAGCAAGCAAACCCAGAGCATGTAGCTAGTTCCATGGCTAGTACCTCCTAACCATAGAAAACATTATACAACATTAGTATGTTACTAGGTCACTAGAAGTCAGTAATCAACTGATAAAAAAAAAAAACTTTCAGCTTACCTCAATATTAGGCATGTAACGAGATCTCGTTGTACGAGATCTCGCGATATTAAACTCCCGCGATATCTCTCGTTGAGAGGTAACGTTGTCTCGCGAGACGCTAATGCTAGCGCTAGCAGAGCCCCTAGCAAGTCAGCGTCACGGACAGCATGGCTTCGCCGGATGAAGTTGCTATAGAAGACGCCCCAACTACTGATGGAGGGTCCCGGTGCCGCAGACGCTTCTACATTGACATGGAGGGTCCCGGCGCTGCCGACGCTGCCCCGGATGTAAAGGCACACGCGTAAACACCGGCGTGACCGGTGTTGCCAGATAGAGTCCCACCCACCCAAAGCACTCTTTACCCGCAAAAGTGAGAAGGAAAATCGCGGTGAACCGCCCAATCTGGCAACACTGGTGAGTGACGGCTGCGATATTTATGTTCAATTTTTGGAAAGTCCTGCGTGAATATCTATATTCTACAAAAAAAAACGGCAAAATGAAAGAAAAGTAACGAGGCTATTTTTAAAAAGTAAGGAGTAGAAAGTACCAGTAATTGCGTGAAAATGTAATAATAATAATAATAATAATAAACTTTATTTGTATAGCACCTTCCAACAATGCCTTGCATTGACCAAGGTGCTTAACAGGATAAAAGGATGAAAAAAACTGGAACAATAAATCAATGAAAATAGAATAAGAAACAACAGCAATAAAAGAAGGCAATGGAAATAAAAAAATTCTACAAACTAAAACTTTTTGAACAAGAGGAAATAAAAAGGCAATGTAGATAAAAAATGTTACATATTAAAATCCCAAAAGTAATAACAGTTGCACACTGGAAGCTTATTTGAACTAGAGGAAATAAAAAGGCAATGGAAATAAAAAATGCTACATACTAAAATACCAAAAATAATAAAAGTTACACACTGAAAGCTTTTTTGAACAAGTGTGTCTTCAGTCTGGTTTTGAACAGAGTCAGATCAGAGGTGGCACGCAGCTCAAGGGGGAGACTGTTCCAGGCTTTAGGGCCGGCAACAGAAAATGACCGGTCTCCCCATTGTTTGTACCTTGAGTGAGGGACCTCCAGCAGGTGTTGACTGGCAGATCGTAAAGCTCTGCTGGGCTGATGGGCTTTCAAAAGTTCTGAGATGTACAGAGGTGCAAGTCCATTCAATGCAAGTCCATTCAATTCAGTCCAAAATGTAAGAAGTAGAAGTATAAAGTAGGCTGAAAAATAATTACTTTACTAAAGTATAGATAACTAAAATTTGTACTTAAGTAAAGTAACGAAGTATTTATACTTCGTTACTTGACACCTCTGAAGAAGAAGAAGAAGAAGATGATGTACCGGTAGCTTTGTTAGCTCTGTATGTTTTCTGTTTGTTAGCAAGATAAGTCAAGAACCACTCAGCGGATTTTTCTGAAACTTACAGGATGTAATCACAGTGTGGACGTTTACAAGTGAGTACCTTTAATCGATGTTTGAGATTAAAAATAAAAAAAACTATCTTTAATTAGCATAGCTTGTTAGCTTGTGGATGTATATCTGTTTACGGTATGTTATAAATAGCTTCGAAACCAATCGGTGTATATTTTTTTCTGCTTACAGAGTGTAATTATAAGGTTTTAATGTACGTTACTATGGTCTCGATAAAACATTTTACATAAAATTCGATTTTTTATTCGTGTCAGAAGCGGACTGGTCTCGTGTTGGCATTAGTTTTTTATCGGTGTTACTTCTGTTAACGTCATAAATAGCTTCAAAACCACTCGGTGTATATTTTTTCTGCTTACAGAGTGTAATTATAGGAGCTTTAATGTACGTTACTATGGTCTCGATAAAACATTTGAGATGAGATTCGATTTTTTATTTGTGTTTTCAGAGACGGACTCGTCTCGTGTTTAGCTTCTGTTAGCTTCTGGCAGACATTAGCAGCATAGCTAAACACTCGGTCCATATTGTCGGGTTGTCTCAGCGGTCACGCGGTGCGTCAGCGGTGGATGACGCGTTACGTCGGCGGTGACGTAGGTGCGACCTATATTCCGGTGCGACCAATTTATGGATTTTTCCAATTTTTTTGGCAATAATTGGACACTGCGACCTATATTCCGGTGCGACCTATAATCCGGAAAATACGATAATATATTAAAGACCTTTACATTTAGAGTCATTTGGCACACATTCATTAAAGTAATTACAGGTAAGAGCTTTGAAGTGAGATTCTGTGGAAAAACTTATTAACAATTAATATCTTACCTGTTGTAGATAGCTCTTTGAATTACCGGTACCTCCGTTTATTTCGGACTGGATGATGAACTAGTCTAGGTTGCTGCCACCTTAAAATGTCTCCAGTCTCATATATTTTATAACAAGCATGTTGACATGTTTTTTAATTGTCAGTGCTTGAACTACTCTTTAACTCCCCAATTCGATCAAAAGTCTTATTTTTATCTTAAATTCTTGCATACTGTATTACATATTTGATCACCAAGCTGAGGTCATTCAAAGAGCTGTCTGACTTGGAAAATATTAAATATCCATCACCTGTCTGCTTTACCCTACATCAAGAGATCCTAAATATACTATTATGATAAAATCCTGATAAATGTTGCACAATATTTTTCTTGTTCACCTTTTTCATTCAACCTTTATTTAGGCATGCATCAAGGTCTTTGTTTAGGCAGGTTAATCCCATTGAGCCTCGAGGACTCATTTACAAGAGAAACATGTTTTCAATAAAGAATGATGACAACAGCGACAACAATAGACAGTCATAAAAGAGGCATACAGATTTTTTAACAAGTTAAAATAAGATGTCAAAAAAGTAGCAAAAACTGTTAGATTATAAGGCAAATGTAAAAAACTAAAAACAGGAACATGTCTGCATTGGTTCTTGCCAGGAGTCCAACAGATTCTTAAAGCTCCGCTGACATCATCTTTTAACTTTCCATAAAATGGCACAACATATATATATATTAAGATTGACCTCTGATCGTTTTTGCTAAAACAATGTGAAATTAATGAAAATTCCTCTCCAAAATAGTTAAAAATTAGCGCCGTTTTTTTACACGGTAAAGTCGGGTTTTCCGGTCACGTGATTGTGACGTCAGATACAGATCTCTGCTCCAACGGCACATTTAATACAATGGAGAAAGATACAAACGCATCCATCGAATTTAGCCATTTAAAACTTTAGATTTTAGCGATTTGGCTTCAGTTCGTGAAGAAGTTATTTTGAGTGATAAACAACAAACAGCAATGGTTTCTTTTGTCCGTGTTGCTTTTTTTTTCAGGAGAGGTTTCACATACATGAAGT
>JBBPBX010035722.1:0-31897 GCA_038048925.1 Garcialebias charrua
TCAAGAGAATTGTGTGTAAATAAATGAAACAATTATCTGTTTGAACCTTTAAAGGAGACCACACATTCAAAAATCACTTTTTACTGTTTTTTTACTCAACTTTGGGTATTTACTTCATAAAAAAACAGTCCAAAGGCCAAAAAAATGCACCCAGTGGTTTATTTACTCTAAGTAGATTTATTTTACTGTGATAATATAGGTTTCGTTTTTGAAATAAACTGGAAGTCAATCTCGCATGTTACGTCACAAGCGAGAGAGGACAACCCACCCCAACCTGAGTCCAGCCCCTCACCTAGCAACCCCATGTTAGGCTCAACCCACTTCTGTATTAAACACATGACTGTTGTTTTTCATGATTTCATCTCATCTTTTGTTTATATGTTATTAATTTCATGTGTACAGCACTTTGTTGCAGCTGTGGTTTTTTAAATGGCTTTATAAATAAAGTATAATTGTTATTTTTATGTTTTAGTTCAATTTTTAGTGTATTTGCGATCGCTCCCAACGCGCAGCCGGCAAAAATTAAACGAGACCCCCGGCATAGGGACCGGCGGCAACGGGACCCTCTTCTGGCGCGATGGAGCGGAGCTTCAACTGTACAGCCTCGCTGCTGCCTCGAAGCAGCCTCACAGCAGCGAGGACCTTCTCCTTACGGATTAATTTACGGGAGACACTTGGTGAACTTTGTGTTGTCTTGACTGGAACAGCGATAACTCCCAAAATCGCCGCGTGCAACGAGCGGAGCTGGCGAACACCGGAAGAGGAACAAGCTAACATTAGCATCGGATTCGGGTGGTCTCATGCTAAAAGGAGCAGCAAATTGCGGCGCGCTCAGACGGGTTTCGGTAAGTTATCTTAAGCTAGCACTAACAGTAAGTCAAATGAGTAATAAAAAAAGAGCTAATTTTAAAACAACAACACATTACAGATACTGGCTGTTACAGAGGGCGTAAACAGATCGTTGAAGGGCGTGGACTTCAGAACTAGTATCAGAAACCGGTCGTTCAAAACGAAAGTTAAAAATGGCAGAATTAAAAAGGGTATAATTAATTATCTAAGAATTATTTTGTGTATTAAAATGAATTAATATTGTCAAGATAGCACACAGACATAACAAAAATTTTAAATACTTACATGTGGTCCCCTTTAAGGTCAAGATGCAGGTGAATCCAGTCAGAAATGTTCTTTGTAAAAAACTAAACACTAGAAAACTACCTGACTGGATAAATGTGGATCCAGCAACACACTTCCCTCAAAAACTACGTTTCTGTTACAGCTGTGTAAAGTATTGCTGTGTGAATGTAAAATATGTCATATTTAATTGTAATATGTTTCTTCTGAGTGTTTTGTCTGGCTCCATGTTACTTCATTAGTTGGCTCCATGTTTGGTTTCTGATGAACCGTGCACTGTGTGCACAGAAATCCACAATCAAAGTAACCACATGCAATGGAAGAACTTACAGGAAGCAGCTTTATGTCATGATGTTTATCATTTTAAATTATAATTTTTACATTCAGATATTACTAACAGCTTTATGGTGAGAGTTACTTATCTAAACAATTGTAAAATAGTGTAAATTCATTAAAGTTGAATGTTTAAGGAGATTAAAGGTCTATTATTCCTTGAAATCATCAGAACATCTGGGCATAGTGGATGTAGTTTTAGACGTTTGAGTCAAACTGTACAGATGACCTTATGAACAATCTCAGGTTATTTTGGGAGATCATTTGTGATCTGTTACCTCTTGAAATATGTTTTGAGGATGACTCTCATCTACTGCCACATCAGCTGCACTTCAGTATCTGACAGACTCAGAACTTGTGATTTTTTGTTCAATTAGCTGTGGTGGCCATCTTGAATAGGTTGATCCCCAAAGATATATTTACTTACAAATATCTTTTATGATGCAGGTGGCTTTTTTCCTGCATCTGGAAGTGTAAATGTCTGTGATGGTGGGGAGACTGACTCCAACAGACTTCTGTGCAGCCTTCACCACTCTCTGTAAAGCTTTTCTCTCTGCAACTGTGCAGCCTCCATGCCACACGTTGATGCTGGAGCACAGGATGCTCTCCAATGCACACCTGTAGAAGGAGGTGAGGACTGGGCTTCTGAGACCAGCTCGTCTCAGCCGTCTGAGGAAGTAGAGTCTCTGATGACCTTTCTTGATCAGGCTGGTGGTGGTGTTGCTCCAGCTGAGGTTATCATTCATGTGTACACCCAAGTACTTGTAGCTGGAGACCACTTCCACCGCAGATCCACTTATGTTCAGTGGGATGTGGGTGTGTTTGTTCCTTCTGAAGTCCACAATCATCTCCTTTGTCTTCTTCACATTCATGTGAAGGTTATTCTCTTTGCACCAGCTCTCCAGGTGTTCCACCTCCTGCCTGTAGCTGGACTCATCATTGTTTGTGATGCATCCCACCACCGCTGTATCATCTGCAAACTTTACAATATGACAGCCTGGATGGGTAGCTGCACAATCATATGTGAGCAGAGTGAACAGAAGAGGGTTCAGCACACATCCTTGAGAAGAGCCAGTGCTGAGGGTAATGGTGGAGGAGGAGAAGTTGTGGATCTTCACGGACTGAGGTCTGTTTGTTAAGAAGTCTAGTACCCAGTTACAAACGGAGGGGCTTAGTCCAAGTGTGGATAGTTTGTCCATCAGAGTTTGGGGGATCATGGTGTTGAAGGCAGATGTGAAGTCCACAAAGAGCATACGGACGTAGCAGTCCTTCTGATCCATGTGGGTGAGAGCAGTGTGGACCACAGAAGAGATGGCGTCCTCTGTTGATAGGTTCTTGCGGTACGCATACATGAGGGTCCTCGTTGATGTTGACGGTTGTCTTGATGTGGGTCATGACCAGTTTCTCAAAGCATTTTGCGACTATCGGAGTGAGGGCCACCGGCCGATAGTCATTCAGACCAGTCACTGTGGAGCTTTTTTTTGGGACTGGGATGATGGTGGCGGTCTTCAGGCAGGTGGGAACTGACTCCAGGGCAAGTGAGGTGTTGAAGATGTCAGCCAGCACCCAGGGCTGGACTGGGACAAAAAATCGGCCCGGGCATTTTGAGCAGAGTGGTCCACCAGGTACAGGTAGTCCCCGACTTACGAGCGAGTTCCGTTACAACGAGGTGCTCGTAACACGGAAATCTCGTAATTTGGAACGGCCGCCACATGTCTCGTAAGTCCGGAATTTCGCTCGTAAGTTGACTGGTTCTGTCTTACGTCTTTTACCCCCCATTGAGTGAAAATTTGAGTGATAAAAGGTTGTGCAACTTCTGGCTGCACTCCTGCTGTGATCCCCCGGTGACAGCCCGTCTTGTATGCAGCGTCTTGCAGTTCTGCTTGGGGGCCACGTACAAGACAGGGTGTCACCGTCACCGGGGGGATCACAGCAGGAGTGCAGCCAGAAGTTGTGCAACCTTTTTTCACTCAACGGGGGCCCGGGGTAAGACGTAAGACAGAAGTATGCATATCTGTTGCTTTCCAACACTGACGGAGGTAAAAGAAGTGGATGTTTGAAAAGGTGAAACCAGCAATTACATTGGAATATTTCCTATTCATTGGCAAACAATAGACACAAGCCCACCCCCAACTTATCACCCCCCCTGTTTAACACCTATCAACCCCCACACAAGCACCCTCAAGGCATTCCCTCCTTGTAAGAAAACCCCCCACAAGCCTGATCATTATCTCAACTGAGCTATTTGTAAAAGCTCTGGTAAAAATAGGATTTTTTTTAAATCCTGGGAGACAAGCTCAGCAAAAAATGACAAAAGATGATCCCAATGAACATGCAATGAAGATCTTTAAAGAAATAATGATTCAGTGTTCATACAACAGTTTAAATGTTCAAAAAGAAAATCCCTCACAGAGCAAGCACAAGGCTGTGGTGAAAGAAAGACTGGAACTTGAGTTCAAACTTTAAAAACAGTCTGACAGAGAAATTATTTCCTGGAATACTATGAAAAATCTAGATTTTCAAAATCATCCACCTTCATTCATGCCAGACTTTTAAACCAACATCCATTACACATGGAGCTAGGGCCATTTTGGTCAAACCTTGCAAATAACAAAAATGTCCAACAAACTCATGAATGTGTAAGTCAAGTACAAAATGACCCTCATCAGCCACTGTCACGACAAACTGATGCTCAGTAAAACTTTGGACCTTTTCCAATCAGCTGTCACTTTGCAGGCACCACTAAATCCAGTTCAACCAGCAGGTTCTGCTTCATCTACTACAGTATTTGGACTCAACATGGTCGTCACTGCGCCTTCACTACATTTGAGTGAGTTTTACAGATAATGAGCTACTCCACTCCTGCTTCCTGGAATATCTTACAAAAACATCAGAAGACCTTGACCTCTCTAAATGGTTTTAAGAATCTGTTGGACTCCTGGCAAAAACCAATGCAGACATGTTCCTGTTTTTACTTTTATACATTTGCTTTATACAGTAATGTGTTTTGCTACTTTGACATATTTTTTAACTTGTTAAAAAAATCTATATGCCTCTTTTATGTTTGTCTATTGTTGATTGTTCAAGAAAAATCTACTGTTGCTGTTGTCATCATTCTTTAGTTTGTAGACAGGTGTCTCTTGTAAATGAGTCCTCGAGGCTCAATGGGATTAACCTGACTAAATAAAGGTTGAATGAAACCAAATGTAGTGTGTTAGTAGCTGAGAGTCACTAACACTGTCAGATATGTCATGAGATGACACATGTTTTCATGATTAAACCAAAAGGTCTCTGTCTAAAGTTAGATGAGTGAGAAACCAAAGGGGCAGGTGGAACAACATCTGTTCAACTAAAAGAACATGTTGTAGAAACCACAAACATATAAACTGGATTTGATAAAAACTTATGTAGCTCAATGAGTTAACTTATTACAGTATCTTTTTTTTTTTCCTTCTTCAGGGGTCGCCACAGCGAGTCAGAAGACTTTGGGATTAGTTTGACACCAGATGTTCTTATTTTTACACCAGATGTTTAGTTTGACACCAGATGTTCCTCCTGACACAACCACACACCACCGAGCTACCACAGCTGTGTGGAGCAGAGGGTTGGGGGTCAAGTGCCTTGCTCAAGGGCCCAGTGTGGGGCGGATGAGGGTGGAGACAGGTGTGACTGCTTCACCTATCCCACCCTTGTTTTTTGACGATGTTGCTTCGGGGAGTTGAACCGGCGACCTTACAATCACAGGCCCACCTTCTCTAAGCTCTGCGTTAATAACAGTATATTTTATATTTTATAGTCAAATTTAAAACCAGCTCCAAACTTTAAAACACGCAGTGAGTCTTCATGTCAGTGCTGCTGTTTAATCATCATGCCTTATCTTAGTTACAAACTCAAGGTTCAGGAATTAGCAATAGCCCATGAGAACATTTTACCAAAAAGTATTTTAAATTAGGTCTGCAATTAACAATTATTGACCTAACCGTCAATTTCCCAGTCTTTGTTTTGCTGTATGCAAAGCATTGTCGTTTTTTTTTTATTATAAGCATACGAATAAATCAAATACATTTTCTTGTGCTGTGTGTTTATTTATTTTTCGTCATAGTGTAGGCGGCGGCGAGCAGGACCCGGTGCTGCGCATCCTCTGCCTTTTATTCACCTTCTCCACCCACCCAGCCCAGCAGCTGGTCACCTTTAGACTCAGAGTCATGTGTATTTTCATCACTTCTTACCTGAAGTTGTTGAGTATTTCCCACGCTCGCATCTGCGGCTGCCGCGGGTCTCCCCCCGCGCCCCTGTCTGCGCCATTTCTCGGCCTCATCATCCAGCAGACCCCCGCTGTCGGGACCACCTGTGGCTGCTGCTCCTGCCGAGGTGGCCGCAGCCGCTCCACAGCCACCACCAGCAAACATCTGAGTTATTTTTATACATTTTGTAGCATCTGCCTGAAGGGCTCGTCTCTTTTTAATCCTATTTTTTTCGGCGCCTCCTTTTCGCTTTTCGCTGCTCCATGCTGTTGTCTTCTCCTCTCTGTCGTGTATGACTGATTGATTGGTCTAAGGGGAGGGGCTGATCTGGTCGGACGGGCCGCCCCGCCCGCCAAAGAGTGCTGAGAGATTTCATTGGTTTAACTCGATGTCGTTCAAGAAAATCAACCAATCGGCCGTCGCGATTGACAAAAAATAGCTATAATTTATTTTTTTGGTTCATGACAGTCAGGACCGCCCGAGCGGCCCAAAAATCACCGACGGGCTGACCGGCCCACCGGGGATTTGCCCAGTACGCCCGATTGCCAGTCCAGCGCTGCCAGCACCTCACAGAGCTGATCCGCACATTCCTTCAGAACTTTCTCGGGGATGTTGTCCGGTCCAGTTCTTATGAGGGTTGATCCTTCTGAGACTACCTCTCACTTCTGCTACAGTCACGCTGAGATGCTCTTCATCTGGTGGTGAGGTGAGTCTGGTGCTGGCTGGTCTGTTTGGGTCTTCAAAGCGAGCATAAAATTTGTTGAGGGCATCAGGCAGAGATGGGTCTTTGGGGCATTGTTTGCTCCTGCCTTTATAATCAGTTATGCATTTGATGCCCCTCCACATGCTCCGTGGGTCTTGTGAGGTGAACTGACCCTCGATCCTCTGTGCATATGTGGCCTTGGCCCTCTTAATGCCAGCAACCAGCTCTTTCCTGGTCTTTCTCAGCTCGAACAGTCTGTTGTGTTCTTCACATCTATGTTCATTCTCTAGAAGTGTTTCAAAACATCTTCCTGTTCTTTAGATCTTTACATCTAAGATCATCAAATTTTTATGGTTCTACATATTTGAAACATTTAACAAAGGTTTACAGTAGTCCCTCGCTGCTTCGCTATATCGTAGATTTTCAAAGTAAGATTTGACATGACACAATTGGCTGATTAATGGATGAGCCATCGATTGATTATTTAAAATAAATTATTTTAAATGATTGTGGACCATGTGTGAAGCCGATCAGCTGATTTCCTTCTTTGACACACACACACACACACACACATTTTCCCCGCTGTATCTTTGTGAAGGGTTAACCCTTTTTGTCCAGATGCACCGATTGACTTTTGCCTTCCAACTTAAAATTCAAAATATGTCACATAAAAAAATCATCATAATCCATCCATCCATTGTCTTCCGCTTATCCGGGGTCGGGTCGCGGGGGTAGCAGCCTAAGTAAGGACATCCACCCCTGGAGCCCTACCACCGCAGAGTTTTTTAACCACCTCTGTACCTCGGCACCAGAGATTGGAGAGACCCACCCAAAGTCCCTAGGCTCCGCTTCCTCAGTAAAAGACATGCCAGTAGGATTGAGGAGGTCTTCGAAGTATTCCGCCCACCGACTCACAACATCCCGAGTTGAGGTCAACAGCACGCCATCCCCACTATAAATAGTGTTGGTTGCATACCGCTTTCCCCCCTGAGACGCCGGATGGTGGACCAGAATCGCATCGAAGCCGTACGGAAGTCATTCTCCATGGCCTCTCCGAACTCCTCCCATGCCCGAGTTTTTGCCTCAGCAACTACCCGAGCCGCATGGCGTTTGGACTGCCGGTACCTATCAGCTGCTTCCAGGGTCCCACAGGCCAAAAAGGCCCAATAGGACTCCTTCTTCAGCCTGACAGCATCCCTCACCGCTGGTGTCCACCACCGGGTTTGAGGGTTGCCACCACGACAGGCACCAACAACCTTGCGGCCACAGCTCCGATAAGCTGCCTCGACAATAGAGGCGTGCAACATGGCTCACTCGGACTTAATGTCCCCCGACTCCCTCGGAACGTGTTCAAAGCTCTCCCGGAGGTGGGAGTTAAAGCTCCGTCTTATGGGAGACTCTGCCAGACGTTCCCAGCAGACCCTCACAATATGTTTGGGTCTGCCAGGTCTGACCGGCATCCTCCCCCACCATCGGAGCCAGCTCACCACCAGGTAGTGGTCAGTTGACAGCTCCGCCCCTCTCTTCACCCGAGTTTCCAAGACATGAGGCCGCAGATCAGATGAGATGACAACAAAGTCAATCATCGAACCGCGACCTAAGGTGTCCTGGTGCCAAGAGCTCATATGGACACCCTTATGCTTGAACATGTGTTCTGGATAATCCATGACGAGCACAGAAGTCCAATAACAGAACACCACTCAGGTTCAGATCAGGGGGGCCGTTCCTCCCAACCACACCCCTCCTGGTCTCATTGTCATTGCCCACGTGAGCGTTGAAGTCCCCCAGTAGAACAAGGGAGTCCCCAGGAGGCGCACTCTCCAATACCCCTTCCAAGGACTCCAAAAAGGGTGGGTAGTCTGAGCTGCCGTTTGGCGCATAGGCACAAACAACAGTCAGAGCCTGTCCCCCCACACGTAGGCGAAGGGAGGCTACCCTCTCGTTCACCGGGGTGAACCCTAACGTACAGGCACCAAGATGGGGGGCAACAAGTATGCCCACTCTTGCTCGGCGCCTCTCACCAGGGGCAACTCCAGAGTGGAAGAGTGTCCAACCCCTCTCAAGGAAACTGGTTCCAGAGCCAGAGCCATGCGTTGAGGTGAGTCCGACTATTTCTAGCCAGAACCTCTCAACCTCACACACCAGCTCAGGCTCCTTCCCCACCAGAGAGGTGACATTCCACGTCCCAATGGCCAGCTTCTGTAGCTGAGGATCAGACCACCAGGGTCCCCGCCCTCGGCCACCACCCATCCCACATTGCACCCGACCCCTTTGGCCCCTCCCACAGGTGGTAAGCCCATGGGAAGGGGGACCCACATCTCCTCTTTGGGTTGTGCCCGTCCGGGCTCCATGGGTAAAAGCCTGGCCACCAGGCGCTCGCCAGCGTGCCCCACCTCCGGGCCTGGCTCCAGAGTGGGGCCCCGGTGACCCGCGTCCGGGCGAGGGAACATTGAATCCATTTATTTGACTCATCATAAGGGGTTTTTGGGCTGCACTTTGTCTGGTCCCTCACCTAAGACCTGTCTGCCTTGGGTGACCCTACTAGGGGCATGAAGCCCCTGACAGCATAGCTCCTAGGATCATTGGGACACTCAAACCCCTCCACCACGGTAAGGTGGCAGCCCAGGGATGGGATCATCATAATCACAAAATATAAANTTTTTCCAAAAATTTGCCAGCTCGTAAGTCCGGATGCTCGTAGGTCAGAGCGCTCGTAAGTCGGGGACTACCTGTATATATATATATATATATATATATATATATATATATATATATATATATATATATATATATATAAATAGCTTGGTCCGCATTGCCGGCAGTAAGTCAGGCTCGTTTCCGGTAAAAGTTGGACTCCGCCAAGGTTGCCCTTTGTCACCGATTCTGTTCATAACTTTTATGGACAGAATTTCTAGGCGCAGCCAAGGTGTTGAGAGGATTTGTTTTGGTGACCTTAGAATCGCTTCTCTGTTTTTTGCAGATGATGTGGTCCTACTGGCTTCATCAGTTCGTGATTTACAATTTTCACTGGAGCGGTTTGCAGCCGAGTGTGATACGGCCGGGATGAGGATCAGTTCCTCCAAATCCGAGGCCATGGTCTTGAGCCGGAAAAGGGTAGCATGCCCTCTCCGGGTCGGGGAGGAGGTCCTGCCCCAAGTGGAGGAGTTTAAGTATCTCGGGATCTTGTTCACGAATGAGGGAAAACTGGAGCGTGAGATCGATAGGCGGATAGGTGCAGCGTCCGCAGTGAAGCGGGCGCTGTACCGGTCTGTCGTGGTGAAGAGAGAGCTGAGTCAAAAGGCAAAGCTCTCAATTTACCGATCGATCTACGTTCCCACCCTCATCTATGGTCATGAGCTTTGGGTTATGACCGAAAGAACAAGATCTCGGATACAAGCGGCTGAAATGAGTTTTCTCCGCAGGGTGTCTGGACTCTCCCTTAGAGATAGGGTGAGAAGCTCAGTCATCCGGGAGGGACTCGGAGTAGAGCCGCTGCTTCTCCACATCGAGAGGAGCCAGTTGAGGTGGCTCGGGCATCTGGTTAGGATGCCTCCTGGACGCCTCCCTGGTGAGGTGTTCCGGGCATGTCCCACCGGGAGGAGACCCAGAGGAAGACCCAGGACGCGCTGGAGGGACTATGTTTCTCGGCTGGCCTGGGAACGCCTTGGGATTCCCCTGGAGGAGCTGCACCAAGTGGCTGGGGAGAGGGAAGTCTGGGCCTCCCTACTTAGGCTGCTACCCCCGCGACCCGACCCCGGATAAGCGGAAGAAGATGGATGGATGGATGGATGGATGGATGGATGTTTTTGCTACTTTTCTATTGTTTATTGTTTAATGTATGTGTTTCATTGGCCTCGAGGCTCAATAAGATTTACCTGACTAAATAAAGGTTGAATGAAAAAAAATAAAAAAATAAAATTCAGTGTAACATTATTTTTGATCAAAGCTTGTAAGAACCCCCCCCCCACCTACAGAGCAGTCTCTGGTGAAAACAACTCTCTCTCTCTGTAGAAGCAAGTTGGAAATGCTGTTGGAATGTGTGGTTAATTTGTGGGGGATGTATGTAAATGAATGTTCTTTGTGTGAGGGGGATCTTTTGTTTTGACCTACTGGAGAAGATTATGCTGGGAGAAGATTCTCAGGAGGGGATGTTTACCCAAAAACAAAGATATCCACCCCCAGGCTCATGACACCTAATGGAAGAATTGTCATTTTGACAAACTCATGGCAGTTCTAGTGTTTTTTTTTTCCCCTGGGTTTGCCAGTGTTAAGTGTAGAACCACTAGACTGAGGAACAGCTTCTACCCTGAGGCTGTTAGACTCATGAATAAATAAATAATAAGAGTAAACACTGCAAAATATCACATCATGCTGATCTGTTTTCTTGTTGCTGTGTTCATATGTGACCATTTGCTCATATAGACTCATGTTCGTGCGGCTGTCTGTTTGTAATGATTTTGTTTTTCTATTACATTAGTGCTTAGTGTATTTCTAGTTGATGTTTTTCTTAGTTAATCCTAGATGTTATTACTGTTTTTCTCTTACATTTTGTTGTTGAATGTAACTGGGACCCTGTGTACATAATCTCATTTCATCACATGTATACCACATGCGGTGCAAATGACAATAAAGATTCTCTGACTCGGACTCTAACTCTGATTTTCATGACCATGTCACAACCTTCAGAATTTTCCTTTAAGCAGCGCTGGACTGGCAATCGGGCGTACCGGGCAAATCCCCGGTGGGCCGGTCAGCCCGTCGGTGATTTTTGGGCCGCTCGGGCGGTCCTGACTGTCATGAACCAAAAAAATAAATTATAGCTATTTTTTGTCAATCGCGACGGCCGATTGGTTGATTTTCTTGAACGACATCAAGTTAATCCAATGAAATCTCTCAGCACTCTTTGGCGGGCGGGGCGGCCCGTCCGACCAGATCAGCCCCTCCCCTTAGACCAATCAATCAGTCATACACGACAGAGAGGAGAAGACAACAGCATGGAGAGCAGCAAAAAGAGCAGCAAAAAGCGAAAAGGAGGCGCCGAAAAAAATAGGATTAAAAAGAGACGAGCCCTTCAGGCAGATGCTACAAAATGTATAAAAATAACTCAGATGTTTGCTGGTGGTGGCTGTGGAGCGGCGGCCACCTCGGCAGGAGCAGCAGCCACAGGTGGTCCCGACAGCGGGGGTCTGCAGGTGGATGATGAGGCCGAGAAATGGCGCAGACAGGGGCGCGGGGGGAGACCCGCGGCAGCCGCAGATGCGAGCGTGGGAAATACTCAACAACTTCAGGTAAGAAGTGATGAAAATACACATGACTCTGAGTCTAAAGGTGACCAGCTGCTGGGCTGGGTGGGTGGAGAAGGTGAATAAAAGGCAGAGGATGCGCAGCACCGGGTCCTGCTCGCCGCCGCCTACACTATGACGAAAAATAAATAAACACACAGCACAAGAAAATGTATTTGATTTATTCGTATGCTTATAATAAAAAAAAAACGACAATGCTTTGCATACAGCAAAACAAAGACTGGGAAATTGACGGTTAGGTCAATAATTGTTAATTGCAGACCTAATTTAAAATACTTTTTGGTAAAATGTTCTCATGGGCTATTGCTAATTCCTGAACCTTGAGTTTGTAACTAAGATAAGGCATGATGATTAAACAGCAGCACTGACATGAAGACTCACTGCGTGTTTTAAAGTTTGGAGCTGGTTTTAAATTTGACTATAAAATATACTGTTATTAACGCAGAGCTTAGAGAAGGTGGGCCTGTGATTGTAAGGTCGCCGGTTCAACTCCCCGAAGCAACATCGTCAAAAAACAAGGGTGGGATAGGTGAAGCAGTCACACCTGTCTCCACCCTCATCCGCCCCACACTGGGCCCTTGAGCAAGGCACTTGACCCCCAACCCTCTGCTCCACACAGCTGTGGTAGCTCGGTGGTGTGTGGTTGTGTCAGGAGGAACATCTGGTGTCAAACTAAACATCTGGTGTAAAAATAAGAACATCTGGTGTCAAACTAATCCCAAAGTCTTCTGACTCGCTGTGGCGACCCCTGAAGAAGGAAAAAAAAAAAGATACTGTAATAAGTTAACTCATTGAGCTACATAAGTTTTTATCAAATCCAGTTTATATGTTTGTGGTTTCTACAACATGTTCTTTTAGTTGAACAGATGTTGTTCCACCTGCCCCTTTGGTTTCTCACTCATCTAACTTTAGACAGAGACCTTTTGGTTTAATCATGAAAACATGTGTCATCTCATGACATATCTGACAGTGTTAGTGACTCTCAGCTACTAACACACTACATTTGTTTTCATTCAACCTTTATTTAGTCATGTTAATCCCATTGAGCCTCGAGGACTCATTTACAAGAGACACCTGTCTACAAACTAAAGAATGATGACAACAGCAACAGTAGATTTTTCTTGAACAATCAACAATAGACAAACATAAAAGAGGCATATAGATTTTTTTAACAAGTTAAAAAATATGTCAAAGTAGCAAAACACATTACTGTATAAAGCAAATGTATAAAAGTAAAAACAGGAACATGTCTGCATTGGTTTTTGCCAGGAGTCCAACAGATTCTTAAAACCATTTAGAGAGGTCAAGGTCTTCTGATGTTTTTGTAAGATATTCCAGGAAGCAGGAGTGGAGTAGCTCATTATCTGTAAAACTCACTCAAATGTAGTGAAGGCGCAGTGACGACCATGTTGAGTCCAAATACTGTAGTAGATGAAGCAGAACCTGCTGGTTGAACTGGATTTAGTGGTGCTTGCAAAGTGACAGCTGATTGGAAAAGGTCCAAAGTTTTACTGAGCATCAGTTTGTCGTGACAGTGGCTGATGAGGGTCATTTTGTACTTGACGTACACATTCATGAGTTTGTTGGACATTTTTGTTATTTGCAAGGTTTGACCAAAATGGCCCTAGCTCCATGTGTAATGGATGTTGGTTTAAAAGTCTGGCATGAATGAAGGTGGATGATTTTGAAAATCTAGATTTTTCATAGTATTCCAGGAAATAATTTCTCTGTCAGACTGTTTTTAAAGTTTGAACTCAAGTTCCAGTCTTTCTTTCACCACAGCCTTGTGCTTGCTCTGTGAGGGATTTTCTTTTTGAACATTTAAACTGTTGTATGAACACTGAATCATTATTTCTTTAAAGATCTTCATTGCATGTTCATTGGGATCATCTTTTGTCATTTTTTGCTGAGCTTGTCTCCCAGGATTTAAAAAAAATCCTATTTTTACCAGAGCTTTTACAAATAGCTCAGTTGAGATAATGATCAGGCTTGTGGGGTTTTCTTACAAGGAGGGAATGCCTTGAGGGTGCTTGTGTGGGGGTTGATAGGTGTTAAACAGGGGGGGTGATAAGTTGGGGGTGGGCTTGTGTCTATTGTTTGCCAATGAATATGAAATATTCCAATGTAATTGCTGGTTTCACCTTTTCAAACATAGTCTGAAAATATTACTCAGTCACAAACTTTGTACAATTTTTATACATTTTAATATTGGTAAAAAGTAATGTCTTACTGTCTCCCTCTATTCCTGCCTGTCCAAATTTCCAGGATCCTTATTATACAATGTACATTGTTCAGGAGGTTAACTAGACCAAGCAGCCTTTTGGTTTCAGGCTTTAAAGGAGAAATGTAATCAAATCTGAAAAAATCGATATAACAAGAATTTCATATAGTAAACAACACACATAAACATACTTAGTATGCTTTTTTCAAGTCAGTAGCTTAAAGAAATAGTTTTTTACATTTTTCCTGCTACATGCCGAAGTACAGTGATTTCTGTAGTAATTTTCTGGACGCACTTTTATGACACAATTAAGACCTCCTTTGCTATCTTACAATAACACTGAAGCTATAAACCCATCATTACTGTCCTCTTGTCTGTCATTTAAAATGGAAGCAGAAGACTTTTTTGAATCTGAAGGATATCACTTTAGTTTGTCAAAAACAGTTTGGTGATTTAGTGCATTAATGGGCATTTCTATCCTGGAAATACGAATAGCCGTGCGTTAGCCGCCGCATGCTAACGTTAGCATGCTAGCGCCGTATGCTAACGTTAGCATGCTAGCGCCGTATGCTAACGTTAGCATGCTAGCGCCGTATGCTAACGTGGAAGTGGGGGTGTTGAAAATGTCCTGAAACAGTTACCAATGTCTTGTTAAGCTCTGTCTTCCCCAGAACATAGTAGGATCTAAAATGATTTTTAAAGATGAAGGAGCAAGTTGAAACATGCTGTCTCCCTCCTTGCTAGCAGGCTCCATTGGGAGCTGCCTGGCTAACTAACTACGGTGGCCCTACACGGCCAAAATTCTACAGCGGCCGAATGCACAGGAGCGGTAAAAATACAATATAAATTTTAAAAAGTTTTAAAATCGATTTTGGGGCTTTTAGAATAGATTCTGAATCGCCAGGACTAAGAATCTTGATTCTTTAAAAAATAGATTTTTTTTGCTGCATCCATAATTGCTACACACTGAAACCTTTTTGTCCACAACTAAAACACACACTAATATTACTGTATGAGGGACGACTCGTTGCACTGCCTACGTCATATTCAGGGGACGGAGAGCAGGCAGGAGGAGGGGGGTCAAAAACACCAGATGAGAATTTTTTCACTTTGCAAAGTCTAAATTTGAGTTAGGATGACATTTTTGACTTGTGAAAATTTCTCAACAAGCTTATTTTATGCTTTTCATTAGACTACTATTAGCTTAAAAACACTTTTCATTTCTCCTTTAACATGACTGGGAGGATGGTGTAGTAAGTTTAAGTTCATTAGACAAGTACCTATACACCAATATGGCTGATGGAAAAATAAAGTTTCTTTATAGAATGGTTGTTTGAGATTTTTAATTTCTGTGTTCCTGTTACAATACAGAGCCATCAGGCTCTCTGATGGTTCCTCCTTTTTTGAGGCATGGTATGGTATGGTTTCCTATAAATACTGTTTAACAAACACCATTATGTCATCTTAATAAACTATGATTTTATTCTAAGCACCTTGTTGGGTCAAGGGAAAACAGACATAAATACAAGCAATATCTAAGAGTGATTGCTGTTAGCACATCTTGCTCTGACTATAATCATTCTGACAGGGTGCCATGATAACATGGGTCATCATAGAATTACTGACTTAAATAAAAAAGTATCTTTTCATTACAGTTTGCAAGCACTGTCACAAGAAATTTGTTTCCATTCACGAGCGTCATTCTCTTTCCATCAATACAGGTAGTCCCCGACTTACGAGCGCTCTAACTTACGAGGTTCCGGACTTACGAGCTGGCGAATTTTTGGAAAAAACGCAAAAAATACTGAGTTTTTCTGTGTTTTTTCACCACAGTTCGTTAGCTAAACATGTGGACACATGTTTCCGATCATTTTTATGCACTCATAAGCAGTTTTTCGATGAAAAACGAGTGTTTGTAGTCGCGCTAGCAAAACCGTTCCAACTTACGAGCGAAATTCCGGACTTACGAGACATGTGGCGGCCGTTCCAAATTACGAGATTTCCGTGTTACGAGCACCTCGTTGTAACGGAACTCGCTCGTAAGTCGGGGACTACCTGTACCTGGTGGGCCACTCTGCTCAAAATGCCCGGGCCGATTTTTTGTCCCAGTCCAGCCCTGCCTTTAAGACACATAAAAGTTTCCTAACCATTTAACCAAACTTGCTGAATAAAGACGCCTCTTTTACTAATTTGATTCCAACCGAGTGTCACTCTTCTGCGTCAGCAACAAGAAACTTCTCCTGGAACTTTTCCATCCTCACCTGCATGTTTCTAACACAAACAAAATTAATATTCATGACAAAACTGAGGTAACTTCCTGTTGCTAAACAGCTAACAGAATGGCACGTATAATCCCTCTGATGTAGTCTGTAAAATGTGCATGCGTCAGACTGCTGGTATTGTGAAATGAATGTTGCTTGTGTAAAGTAAAGCAATGCCACAAAAACACTTATAATCTGCATTTTACATTTTATTTCAGGCAGTTCAGAAATCCTTCAAGGTTGAATCCCTGATGCCCACGTTTTACTGTGGATTGATTCAGTCTTGTGGATGAGGAAACATCATTCAGTAACATGAATGAATGCAGGTGAAAGTGATTTCAATGTAGAACTTTAATCACATCTCCCTTCTTCATCCTCCATTCAACAGATCTGAAGTATGACAACAACTACTCTTTTTTTGCATGCATAAGATGAATTAAGGAAACTAAGCATGATATATTGGCATGTGGAGAGCATGGTTTGATTGCTTTAGACATATGGGGACACTTTTGTTAAAAGTTACTACCATACTTTTCTGACCTGATTTTCTCAGGCACGTTCCATTGGTGTAGTCATTTTAATTTGGACATTTCGGAAGCAAGTGGACCGACAGACTGAAGGTAGATGTCATTAAAGTTCTGCCTGTCCCCAAAACAATCGTGTTTATCTGACATTCGGCTCCCCGACTGGCCTTGACACGCCTGTAGAAGTTTTGTAAACCTGACACTCTCACCCTCCCAAACCTGCTACTGAGGAATTCCACAGACTTTTCAGAGGAGCCCAGCTGAATAAACATTCTGTCAACATTTCAGGACTCTGGATTCACCTCCCTTGGCTGCCCCTCTGAGTGTGCACAGATCTCTCCAGAGGGAACTACTGCACATGAACTGAGTGATTTTATCTGAACTCTGCAGTGCCTCTGTGGGCTGGCTGCTCACCGCCTTTGAGTCCCCCCCCCCCCTCTGCGTAATGTCGGCGTCATTATGTGCTTGTGTGCAAGATTTTTTGTCATTACCACATTTTTGACCTTCAAGCAGAGGTCAAAAATGTGTTAGGAATTTTTTTGTCTCCAAACCCTATGTGTCATTTTTCACCACTTTTATTGTCTGTCCAACAGATCTCACTTTTAAATGAGTCTTCGAGGCTCAATGTGACTTATCTGTTTAAATAAAGGTTGAATGAATACTTGCCACCATATATGTTGCAACGCCATATAAGTCGCATCAGTCCAAAAATGTCTAATAAAGTGGGGAAAAAAACAAATACGTCGCCTCGTATAAGTTGCACGTATGTGTCACCACTGACCACCCAGAAATGTGGGTCGGTGTTGTGCCAAAAATCGATTGGCTGCCAAATGGCGGCCGCAGGAGAGTGCACGGGAGGACTTTAACAAGAATTGAACAAGATTAACACTTAAAAACAATTATTAGTTTGCTCGAAATTATAGCAAAGGTGTGTCTCAGTTGAAATTTTCCTTGATAAATGCACTTTGATGGTCAAATCAGATGCATTTCAAAAGCCGATTCGCAGCTGAGGGAGTGCGCAGAGGTACAACTTGCTGTCCATTTCTTTGAAATTTAACAAGATTAACACCTAAAAACGTTTATATATTTATTTGCTTAAAATTATAGTAAAGGTGTGTCTCAGTTGAACTTTTCCTTAATGAATGCACTTTAATGATCAAATCATCTTAATTTCTCCTGGACAACGCGGCAAAATGCAGCTGATTTGACGTTTGCTCCAGGTGTTCCGGAGCAAGATGACGGTGGCTATGTATGGCAAGCCAAGTGTCTCATTAATAGTAAGACACTTGGCTTGCCATATTAGTCAAGCACCCTATAGTGGCTAAAAATTGTAGTGTTCAATATTTTCCATGTCAGAATGAATGAAATCGTCAGATCTCAGCCAAAAATTGGTTTATAAATATGGTAAAATAACATAAATATGCTGCTTCACTGTATAAATCACAGGCACGCTAATTTATGCAAAAAACAGTCACTTATACAGTGAAAATTACGTTAATCTATGCAACAGGAAGGATGTCACATATACAAGAGAATGACTCAGAAAGATAAAATGTAAGATGCTGCAAGAGTCAAAGTCTAGAAAACAAAAGTTGATTTTTTATTATTACATATCCTTAATAGGAAAACCAGGAAGGAATATGTATTTGCATGCCCTTAAGACTGCTTACATTTTTTTAAATCATAGCTGTATCTTTAAATAAAGAAGGATTTGCTATTCTGCATCTATCATGCACTCAAGCATCAACACAAGAAATCTTATTGGCTTTTAAAAACCCTATTATGTTTTGCCCCCAGGATAGTCCCTCTCATCAGATACTTTGTCCTGTTAGACCTGTTATGGGGGATTTTCTCTGTAGGATTTGGATTATGGATGTTTTCTCATTTGAATAATTTTGCAATAAGAAGAAAATGAATTTCTTGTGTCCCTCGCCTGATAGCATTCGTGCAGCTAAACTGTATCAGTGTTTTAATGGCTTGCCTGTGGTGGTTGTTGCAGCACCTCAAACACGGCGCAGGGAACTATTTGAATGTTGTATGCTTGAAGATAATCTTCAGCTAATAAGGGTATTTGCCTGTCACAACGGCTTTATTCGCTCATTATCAAATGCACAGTTTTGTATTATGTGCCTCCATTGCTGGTATTACTCTGGTGCTGTCTGTTTGGTTGGGTCAAATTCAAAAGTAGCTATGACTGCAACCCAAATATTCACAAGTTTGCTTGCAGGAAAATGGCACTATAAAGGAAATCACCATAAAACACAGATAATCAGAGGCATGTGAAGACTCTTTAGGTGAAAGTACCAATGCAAAACAGAAAAATACTTTAACTGACAATTCAAAGTCACTTTAGCTGTAAATTATCGCAATGGAGTAATGCTTACTTACTTTACTTATTATGGTAATTTGCTTTTTAAAAATATCAGGACCCACAAAGGGCGACATGGTGAATCAGTTGGTAGAATTGTTGCCTCGCATCAAGAAGGTTGCCAGATCGAATCCTGGCAAGGAGTGCTTCTGGGTGGAGTTTGCATATTCTCTCTGTGCACGTGTGGGCTGTTGGCTCTAAACTGTCTTGAAGTGTGAGTGAGAAAGTGAATGGTTGTTTGTCTCTTTTTCTTCTATGTGGCCCTGTGATGGACTGTAGACCTGTCCAGGGTGTCCCCCCGCCTCTCGCACAGTAGCTTCTGGATATGGGCACCAGTGACCCTGGTGACCCAAAAAGGAAGAAACAGGTAAAGATAAAAAACTAATGGATGAATGCAACCACAAAAACAGAAAAGCACAACAGAATCCAATGAAGAAAGCACAAAAGCACATCTAGGAACTATACTGATACTGGGCATGGAAGGAAAATAAAAAATAAAACACTCTACAAAGTTCAGTAAAAAAAATACCACTGAACAAAAACACCTCACTTAAATATACTTTATGACGACACTATAAAGTAAAGCCTGGCTGCACTAATAATAATAATAATAATGATGAATTCAATTTATAACGCACTTTTCATTAATGAAAATCTCAAAGTGCTACAAAGTGCAACAGAATTAAATGTCAATAAAACAAGTAATAAAACAAGTAAAATCAATAACAGTATCAACTAAGATCAAAGATAGAATCATGAGGAGGCAGAGTATGCTTGGTTAAAAAGAAAGGTCTTCAAGCCGCTCTTAAAGTCAACCAGTGACTGTGGAGCTCTTAGGCAGTCAGGAAGAGAGTTCCACAGGCGGGGGGCAGCCACACTGAAAGCCCGGTCTCCCATGGTCCTTAATTTGGTTCTCGGAATGTGAAGTAGATGACTGTTCTGTGACCGTAGAGACCGGGTGGATGAGTATGGTGCAAGAATGTCCTTTAGATAATCTGGTGAAGTTCCGTGTAAGCATTGATGTGTAATGAGAGCAGTTTTGTACTGAATTCTGTAGGCGACAGGAAGCCAATGAAGGTTATGGAGAATGGGTGTAATATGTTCAAATTTACAAACTCTCAACAAAATCCTTGCTGCACTGTTTTGAATATATTGAAGCTTCTGAAGGTATTTACCAGGGATTCCAATAAACAGGGAGTTGCAGTAGTCGAGCCTGGAGGAGACAAAAGCATGGACGAGCTTCTCAGCATCGGAAAAAGTTAGGGATGGGCGAAGTCTGGAGATGTTTCGAAGATGGAAGAAGCAAGTTTTAAACAGAAGCTTAATGTGATTTTCAAATGTAAGATGAGAGTCCATTTTTATTCCAAGATTTGTAACAGAGGTGGAGAGGGGGATGTCTTGTCCAGAAAAGGAAATTGTTGTTATAGTAGATGTTTGTACCTGGTGAGGGGTGCCAATCAGTATGGCCTCAGTCTTGGAGCAGTTTAATTGAAGAAAGTTCTGATTCATCCATGCCCTTATTTCCTCCAGGCAGGCAGAGAGGGCAGTGAGTGAAGATGGAGATGACAATGGGGAAGATGAGGAGGCTCCAGTCCTGATGTAAAGCTGTGTATCGTCGGCATAACAGTGAAAAGAAATGTTGAACTGATTAATAATTTGACCTAAAGGCAGCATGTAAAGGGAAAACAGCAGGGGCCCCAGAACTGACCCCTGAGGGACACCACAGGAGACACAGACTGTCTGGGACGTGGCGTTGCCAAGACTAACACATTCCAGCCTATCGGAGAGGAAAGATTTGAACCAGTCCAGGACAGTGTCACAGAGACCGACCTCCACATGAAGACGGTGGAGGAGGATACTATGGTCCACAGTGTCGAAGGCTGCAGTGAGGTCAAGGAGGACAAGGATGGAGGGAGAGCCAGTGTCAGCAGCCAAGAGGACATCATTGGTAACCCTCAGCAATGCAGTTTCAGTACTGTGAGCTGCCCTGAATCCAGACTGGAACTTCTCAGGGAGTGTTGCTGTATGTTGCAGGGAGTGTTGCTTACCTGTGGGATATTTTAGGTCATGGTATATGTACTGTATGTAAGATTAAGATTAAGATTAAGATTCCTTTATTAATCCCACAGTGGGGAAATTTGCATTGCCACAGCAGCACAGAGGACAGAGCAGAACCAGTACAAAAATATTAAAATCTATATTTATATAGCGCCAATCTTATCAAGATACTCAAAGTGCTTTACAGCACAATCTGTTCACTCATTTACCCATTCGTACAGCACTCTATTATATCTATACAAAGAACAATCAGTGCTTTATCACATTCATACACTGTTGGGACACACATCAGAGGCAATGAGGGGTTCAGGCAATGTTCGTGCTGATGTTCAACATATTGTTTTTAATGCTACTAGTGCTTAGTGTATTTTTAGTAAACTTTTTTCTTAGTTCATATCTTAGATGTTATTACTGTTGTTCTTTTACGCTTTATACTTTTGTTGGATGTAACTGGGACCCTGTGTGCACAATTTTGTTCTACCACATGTACTACATGTGGTTTGTATGACAAATAAAGAACCTTGGATCCTTTAATCCTTGAACCTTCAGTGTCTTACCCAGGGACACTTCAGCATGTGACTACTGGTGGAGTCGAACCCCCAACTCTCCCATCGAGGACGACTGCTCTAAACACACAGCCAAATCTTCCCCTATATTTTAGGCAAGTGGAAGTTTTATTTTTTATTAAATTCTAACGTGGAGTTTGAATTTGTAAGTTTTGTTGCACTTGCATGAGTACAACAACCTAGAAACATGAAGGAAAAAATAGTTTAATGATCATGCTCATTGATTAAACCATAAAATCTTCTAAACCTGTGAAAAAGTTCAGGATTTAATCTATACTTTGGTCTCATCAACCATTTTAGAGCCCATTAATTAGCAATCAGTTTCACTTTTTTTCCCCTGTGGAACTCCTCAACCTTTCTGCAATTTAGAAGACACACTGAAGCATCCAGTTATCAGTCATCTTAAAAGTGAAGGAGCGTCAGAGCTGCTGAAGTGTTCATTTTTACTTTTAAAACCTGGACGATGATGAGCTTGCTTTCAGTGTCTTCACTCTTCTTTCATTCAACCTTTATTTATTCAGGTAAATCTCATTGAGCCTCGTGGACTCATTTACAAGAGCGACCTGCTACAAACTAAAGAATGATGAACAGCAATGGTAGATTTTCCTTAAACAATAAACAATAGACAGACATAAGATAAACAATAAACAATAAAGAAACATAAGAGAGAAATATGTTCCAATATGCTGCGGATGTTGGATGTTGTCTATCATGGTGCACTAATGCTACATCCTACGGTGGCCCTGAGGTGCAAAACACATTAACAAATAAGGCTAAACACTTTAACAAATAGTTCTGAAACACTTTAACAAATTCTGAAACACTTTAACATTTTCTGAAACAAATTAACATTTTCTGAAACACTTTAACAAATTCTGAAACACTTTAACATTTTCTGAAACAAATTAACATTTTCTGAAACACTTTAACAAATTCTGAAACACTTTAACATTTTCTGAAACAAATTAACATTTTCTGAAACAAATTAACATTTTCTGAAACACTTTAACATTTTCTGAAACAAATTAACATTTTCTGAAACAAATTAACATTTTCTGAAACACTTTAACATTTTCTGAAACAAATTAACATTTTCTGAAACAAATTAACATTTTCTGAAACACTTTAACATTTTCTGAAACAAATTAACATTTTCTGAAACACTTTAACATTTTCTGAAACACTTTAACATTTTCTGAAACAAATTAACATTTTCTGAAACAAATTAACATTTTCTGAAACACTTTAACATTTTCTGAAACAAATTAACATTTTCTGAAACAAATTAACATTTTCTGAAACAAATTAACATTTTCTGAAACACTTTAACATTTTCTGAAACACTTTAACATTTTCTGAAACAAATTAACATTTTCTGAAACACTTTAACATTTTCTGAAACAAATTAACATTTTCTGAAACACTTTAACATTTTCTGAAACAAATTAACATTTTCCTGAAACACTTTAGCAAACGAGAGAATCACACGGAAAGGGAATGTCCTAACGAGGCTGACCCGGAAGTGACGACCCGGAAGTGATGACCCGGAAGTGATGACATTTCGACCCGAGATGGACAACACGCGAAAACAAACTAAAGAAAAGCGATCTTTACATGCATCCTTCACATTTAAAAGGTAAGTTATGCTGAGGGCAAAACATAAATATATGAAACATGTTTATCGTCATGATCGCGTTTTTTTCCGACCGAACATATATTCATGTAATGGCAGCGTTACTTTCTACCACAGTGTGCTCCTTTGTCTGGCGTTGGCCAGTAATAAAACCATTATGGTTTTATGTGTGGTTTATGTGTCTGTGTTTTACAATAAAACTGTGGTGATTTCTTAAAAAGTAAGTGTTGCAACGCTGCCTAAAAAACACTAACTTTTAAGGATCAGGATTACTTTATGTTTTATTCACATATATTGTGAATATTGTGACGTGTGCTGCTGACCACTTGACCAGGTCACCCTTGTAAAAGAGATCTCGATCTCAACGGGCTCTACCTGGTTAAATAAAGGTGATTGATTGATTGATTGATTGATTGATCACAGATTATGCTCAGTGTTTTTTATTAGAGTGAGGATAAAGTCAGCATTTTTTTCACAATCATAGATTCTGTTTCAATTTTTGCCAAAATGTAATAATAATTAAAATAATAATATCAGAGAGAGTACACTGTGTTGAAACACTGATATCTGATTGCAGTACAAGTAAATAAAAACGGATAAATCATTATATTTTATGTCCTTCCTGTCTTTAGCTGCATTTGAGCACCTTTTGATGTTTAGAGCTAAATGAACAGAATGGAAAATATATTTGTTTCCTTGATGCAGGTCAATCTGCTAGTTTCCTTAAATAAAAACTTTTTGAACTATCAGTACGTTGAATAATCAGTTGAGCTCTTATGCAAAATATATTTAAAAGGTTTTCAGATTTTTTTTAACGCATGATCTACCCTTTTTTGCTCCATACTAGGCCAAAATGCAGAAGAAGACCATCTTTTATCCAGGAAAACAAAGAGTTGTTTTCCGCAAGGGACCCCTTGGATTTATTCGTCAGGACAAAAATTGCCTTAAAAACTGAATATTCCTCCCAAACTGATCCTTGATTTTTTTTACAATATAATTTTTTGATTTCTCATAGTGATGGAGGAGTACGAAGGATTGGAGGCTGCAATGCTGAGCATCTCACCCTCTACGCTCCTGAAGGCCGAGATACACTTGAGCGTCCTCAGGTACGCCACTCTACGCGCGCATTTTGTGCGCATGTGTTTTGCTGCTATACTTCAGAAACTATCAGCTTTCAAACGCTCGCATTCTCCTTGTTGTAATATGAGCAGCTGCGCACGGAGGGGACTCAACTGAGCTCGCTGACTGGTCACTTGCTGACACGCCTACTGAAATGATTGACAGCTTTCACTCAGCTCATGTAGCTCGCTGAAGACCGCGGCGGTGTTCTGATACGGTGTTTCTACTATATATGTTATAAAAAGTTCTCTCAGAAATAAAAATAATAACAGGGAGCACTTTTCCTGCAGCACACAGCCCACCAGGGATATTTAAAACATCGCGCACCCAGGTAGGACCTGAATTCATTCATTTCAATCATGGAGTGAACGGAGGAAGAAGTGATTACTTGACTTTAGGCAAAAAAAGAAAAGGCCCAATCAGCGATAAAGAAGGGGAATTTATTTCATTTGTGTAACATACAAAACAGTCCGGCGCCGGGGAAGTTTATGGTCAGACACCGCGTATCGCGCACGTTAAAAAAAAGCTTTGCGCGTACATGCCCTGAGGGGCTACGCTTTTGCCTTGACGTACGTACGCTGCGTATAGGCGTATCGTGAGAACGCTCGAGTGTATCTCGGCCTTAAGTCAGAGCAGTACGCACACTATAGTTACACTTGATGAAATTCTAAAATATAATCTGCTTGTGTTTAGTCTCTCTCCCATATTTGTCTCCGTGTACACAGTGTCAGGATCAGCGGAAACAGAGGGAACCCCAGTGTCAAACAGAGCAAAGACAGGTTTTTCTTAAAGTAGGTGATTTCAGGACTGGAGTGTTATTCTCTTTTACGATGAATAACCCTCCAAAACTGAGCCTTGACCTATTGTGTTCTGGCAGAAGCAGAAGGAATAAAAGCACAACTTTTTGAGTTTCCACTAAACACCACCTGTTGTGTTCAATTGGGATTCATACAGTGACTGATACATTATCTTTATTTAGGTCCAACTGCAACGGTGTCCAGGTGTTCAGACGCATCAGGTGATTCAGAATCCTCAACAGTTAACGGTAAAGAAATGTACATTCTATTACTGAAAAGAAATCTGATGCTTTATGTTTTTAAGCTACGGTACATAAAATCATTTGTTTACTTTCTTCTGATTGTTTACAGTCCTGGCAAACACACAACAGACATCCGTGGCCCTTCCATCACAACAGACACCCGTGGCCCTTCCATCACAACAGACATCCGTGGCCCTTCCATCACCGCTGTCATTTCTACTGAAGGAAAAAGAGAGTGCAAAGAATACAGAGTTGTATAAAGGTTCGTTTCAACTCACCCTTAAATATCTATTTGTTGCATCAATAGCAATGTCTGGATAATTTTCACAGCTACTTCATCTGATGTTTTAAAATTATACTGAAGCCATAAATAAATAACTGAAAGATAACGCTCCTTTTCAGATTCCAGCACAAGTGCAGCTTCCACCTCTGCACAGAGACCTTTCCTTTGAGGACAGTGCTGAAGATGGTAAGAACTGACTGCATACAAAAAATAATTAATTTTTTTACTGAGTAGTTTGCTTTATTAACAGCATTTCCACGCTGTTTGTCAAATATTTTGTAAACAATGTGGCTAATATTTGGAACACAGTCTTTTTTTTATGGAACCCTAATTCCATGTATTTTTATTTTTTTATGATAGTTCCCTCAGCTAAGCCGCCCTTTGCTGTCCCCCTGCCTCAACCTGACCATGACATTAACCGCTGGAGTAGTAAACTAGTAGTAGTAGTAGTAAACTAAGTAGTTTCCTGCTTACAACAATTTGCTCCTGTTTCATTGTCTGCCTGTTGTAGATCAAGTTGTAATGACTTTGACAAAACTAAGACAGAGCTTTGTAATGGATGATGTAGCACAGCTGTTGAAAACATCACGATGTCAAAAAATGAAAACTGAAAAGCTATTTGTTATTACACTTTAACAAGCTTTCACATCACTTTCATTGATTGTTTTGTAAAGACAAACGAGGTAAAACTGAAACAAATATGTTAGTTGCAAAATAATGTTTTTATTTTTGTCTGTACATTTTATTGTATGTTAACATGTAGACTGGGAGGAGACCCCAGGGAAGACCCAGGACATGCTGGAGTGGTCTGGGAAGTCTGTAAGAGTCCTCCCAGAAGAGATGGAAGAAGTTGCTGTCTGGACACTCCCTGCTCAAGCTGCTGCCCCTGTGACATGACGTAAAACCAGGAGGAAGATGATGGATGGATGGAGTTAATATGTCTGAAGGTGATATTATGCCTTGGAGTTTAATTTTTTTAATAAAACTAAAAACTAATAAACAACTATTAAGACTGGTATTTTCTCCAAAGCAGCTTCATATGATGTGTTGTGTACGGTATGAATATTTATGTGCTTACTGCATTTTAGCTCAAGGTATTTGTGGCAGAGCTGAATCTTATTTGCAAAAAAATTCATCTATCAATGTTGGAAACATGTTTTAAAAGTAAAAGTTATGGAAGTGTTTCATCTGTTTATCTGTAAAGTATTTGTAAAAAAGAAAAGTCCAACTCCAGGTGTTCTGTTGTGCAGCTCTGCAGCTCCAGGCCCGTCACTGTCAGCTGAATCTGGAAGAATAAATGTACAATATGTTTTAATGAAGGTTTACAAGTACCTGTCACATAAGTACATATACTGAAAATTGCAACATTTACTCACCTGGACATAGAATCCACTTTGCCCATTGGTTAGAATGAGGTACCGGTACTTCTCATCTTCTAAGCATCTGATGTCACAATTTGGCCAACACCGAAACTGTGCAAATGACATGGAGCTATTTAGAGGACATTTAATCTCTAGGAGCTGCACAGAGTCCAAAATACCATCCAGGCTTATTACAAACTAAATACAGTAGGTGCATCCTATCATTGCAAAACACAATTAAATTAACTAATAAAAATAAAACAATTAGTATCAGCATTTATTCCACAGTATTGCAGCAGTGTGGCTGCATGACCTGCTTGTATTACACCTGATGTTTAAACTAACAGCCAGGCTCGGTGATGGAGGACTTTAAGGCTTTGGCTGAGCTCTGTCTGTGCTATCTAAAAAAGCTAAGTCTGGTCCTCTGGACATTCAAAAAACAAAACAAAGCAACAACAACAACAACAAAAACTGTTGAAACGTTTCGTCTTTCGTCCGAAAGACTTCCGGACGAAAGACGAAACGTTTCTACAGTTTTTTTTTTTGTTGCTTTGTGTTGTTTTTTGAATGTCCAGAGGACCAGACTTAGCTTTTTTTTTTTAATTTTCTACCTGGATTATTGAGCATGCATCAGGGTATCTGTCTGTGCTAATTTAAGATAAATAAGATTGTGTTCCACCTCTTTTAATAAAACGTGCCCAACGTTAGTACTGTAGATACTAAACCTCAGAGCTTTTCAGGTTGTTTTCGGGTTATTCATTGCTTCACCGTAATGTGCTGATATAAACTAGCTAAATATGCTAGTAGAAGTAATCTGCACAGGCACTTCTTCACGTCGCCCCCATCCCTCCCTCGTCTGCAGCGGAATGATGATCTTTTTCTCTCTCTCTCTAAAATAAACTAAAAACATTTAGCCCTGGCAAACTGCTTTGGTTTCATATTTGATAAGTTACAAACTAAAATAAACAACAAGAGTCAATTTTGTTTAAGTTACTTTAGTTAGTAAGGTATTATTAAGTCTCAAACATATATGAACTTTCTTGTCTCAAACATATATAAAAAAAATCCTTCTGTTATTTCAATTGAAACTGTCTGCACAAAATACTGAACAAAATACAACACAAAAAGTAAATTACAAGTGCAGTAATCCACCCCCAAAAATAAAAAAATGTATGTTTTGTGAATGTTTGATATACCACTGTGTCTGCTTGATTGAACTCAGCCTCCTTGATGTGATGACAATTTCAGGATAGGAATCTGAGGCATCATCCACTTCTGTAAAAATAAATAACTGATCATACAGATACTGTGGAGGCGTCTTTCAGTAGATTGAAACAAGTTAAAATACTTTATTTAATGTTTACATCCACTCACCTCATTTAAAATGTGTTTTACGGCAAATAAACAATGTAATTCTGGAATATTGCCTTCCTGGTTCCCTTTTATAATGAGCCAGTTTGAATGGTCTTTCTGATCCAGGCACAGTGACCACCTCTGAGCAGTCTGGATACAACAGGATGTACGGTCCTTCTTGTATGTCCTTGTTAAACCTTCTCATTTTCTGGACACCTTGTTGCAGTATCTCGGGTGCTCCTACCTCTGGGTCTACAAATAACAGGACCATTTTCCCTCTTAGAGGTTTTAAACCAGTCCCACTTGGCACCATCAATCCAATGTTTATCTGTGACAAAGATGAGAGCAATTTAACGTATAAGAGGTAGAAAAAAATCAATAAATAAACACGATACATACATATGTGTTTCTCTATGGTCTAATTTGTGCTTGTGCTAGTACAGTTTCACAGTCAGCGAGTCAGGTCAGTACAGCTTACCTGCACGTTTTTTCCTTTATGTTTTCCTCTCGGACCGTAGTTAAAATCCTGAAGCTCTTTGGACTTGGAGCTTCGGTACTCTTTGAAACATTTATATGATGGGCCAGGTTGTTCTGCTGAAATTAAAAAAGGTCGGTCTCAAAAATCAAAATGAGGTAACCAATAGCGCTAATATGTTTTATTCACAGGCTAATTAAAAAAGCTAACATTACGCTGCACTTACGGTACTTTGTTTAGCATTGTCCGGTTGTTGAGATGTCCCCTCTCCTGCATCCATCTGCTCTGTGCCATTTAAAAACTCCAAGGATCGACCGCACGAAATACAAAACAGCTTAATAAACTTATAGGTGTCCCACAGAACGGGCAAAACGTGACTCGACTGTCGTCCATCTTGGGTCAAAATGACCGCTTCCGGGTCATCACTTCCGGGTCATCACTTCCGGGTCAGCCTCGTTAGGACATTCCCTTTCCGTGTGATTCTCTCGTTTGCTAAAGTGTTTCAGAAAATGTTAATTTGTTTCAGAATTTGTTAAAGTGTTTCAGAAAATGTTAATTTGTTTCAGAAAATGTTAATTTGTTTCAGAAAATGTTAAAGTGTTTCAGAAAATGTTAATTTGTTTCAGAAAATGTTAATTTGTTTCAGAAAATGTTAAAGTGTTTCAGAATTTGTTAAAGTGTTTCAGAAAATGTTAATTTGTTTCAGAAAATGTTAATTTGTTTCAGAAAATGTTAAAGTGTTTCAGAATTTGTTAAAGTGTTTCAGAAAATGTTAATTTGTTTCAGAAAATGTTAAAGTGTTTCAGAAAATGTTAAAGTGTTTCAGAAAATGTTAAAGTGTTTCAGAAAATGTTAAAGTGTTTCAGAAAATGTTAATTTGTTTCAGAAAATGTTAAAGTGTTTCAGAAAATGTTAAAGTGTTTCAGAAAATGTTAAAGTGTTTCAGAAAATGTTAAAGTGTTTCAGAAAATGTTAATTTGTTTCAGAAAATGTTAAAGTGTTTCAGAATTTGTTAAAGTGTTTCAGAAAATGTTAATTTGTTTCAGAAAATGTTAATTTGTTTCAGAAAATGTTAAAGTGTTTCAGAATTTGTTAAAGTGTTTCAGAAAATGTTAATTTGTTTCAGAAAATGTTAATTTGTTTCAGAAAATGTTAAAGTGTTTCAGAAAATGTTAATTTGTTTCAGAAAATGTTAATTTGTTTCAGAAAATGTTAAAGTGTTTCAGAAAATGTTAATTTGTTTCAGAAAATGTTAAAGTGTTTCAGAATTTGTTAAAGTGTTTCAGAAAATGTTAATTTGTTTCAGAAAATGTTAATTTGTTTCAGAAAATGTTAAAGTGTTTCAGAATTTGTTAAAGTGTTTCAGAAAATGTTAATTTGTTTCAGAAAATGTTAATTTGTTTCAGAAAATGTTAAAGTGTTTCAGAATTTGTTAAAGTGTTTCAGAAAATGTTAATTTGTTTCAGAAAATGTTAATTTGTTTCAGAATTTGTTAAAGTGTTTCAGAAAATGTTAATTTGTTTCAGAAAATGTTAATTTGTTTCAGAATTTGTTAAAGTGTTTCAGAAAATGTTAATTTGTTTCAGAAAATGTTAAAGTGTTTCAGAATTTGTTAAAGTGTTTCAGAAAATGTTAATTTGTTTCAGAATTTGTTAAAGTGTTTCAGAAAATGTTAATTTGTTTCAGAATTTGTTAAAGTGTTTCAGAAAATGTTAATTTGTTTCAGAATTTGTTAATTTGTTTCAGAATTTGTTAAAGTGTTTCAGAATTTGTTAATTTGTTTCAGAACTATTTGTTAAAGTGTTTAGCCTTATTTGTTAATGTGTTTTGCACCTCAGGGCCACCGTAGTCGTACCATATTGGAATCGCTTTCGGAATAATATTTCTTGGAAATCTACCTGGTTGCTTCCAAATCACTTTTTTCTCACTAACAAGATAAAAGAAGTGTCCTTGAAACTCTTACACAGGATCTACCCAGCCAAAGACTATTTAAAGAAATTCAACTCTAACATTGTGGTGAACTGTTCCTTTTGTGATCTCTGCCCTGAGTCTGTTACTCATTTGTTCTGGATGTGTCCTCATTCTAAAATGTTTTGGCAAAGTTTCTGTAACTATGTTGACTCAAAGATACAAGCAGACTTTCAGTTATATTGGGAACATGTCCTGTTTGGGTTTAAACATTGTGGCAAAATGAATCCGAAGATCTTTTTAATTAATTTGTTAATCATTAAGGCTAAATTTCATATACACAAATGTAAATTTTCAAAGAAAAAACCTGATTTCTCTGTTTTTTTAATTGAATTTAAACAATATTTACTTACAATTAGACCCTCAACTAATCAAAAAGCAAAAACAACAATATGGGCTTGCTCCCAACTTGGGATTATGGCTGAATTTTTACATTAAAATATTTTTTTATTTTATTTTTTATTTTTTTATTATTATTTATTTTTTGTTTATATTGTTATTCATTTATAAGACTTGGCACATGTGTTACATATTGTACAATTGTTCTATTTTTGCAAAAATAATATGACTGTAACTTCCACTTATTTTGTTCGATTTATGTTCCCCCTGGCTATTGTCTTTTTTCATTGTATTCCATTTTATTATTATCTTTTGTGATTTTGATAATAAAGTTTAAAAAAAAAAAAAATCAAGATGGCGGCGACAGGACCCAGCTAGTACGAAGAACTTCACAAAGAAACACGGTAAAAACAATTATTTCTTTGCGAGAAAAAATATATTACTAAGCTGACTTTATAGAAGACGTGTTCTTGAGTTTAACGAAATGTTCAAATCAGCTGGATTTAAAAAAAAAAAGTTCGCTGACTTTTATGCAGGCGCCAGGCGGGTCAAACCGGACGCTTTCTTTCTTTAAATTTAGCTAAATAAACGCTTAAAAATATACAGTATTTCTTC
>JBBPBX010035723.1:14729-31896 GCA_038048925.1 Garcialebias charrua
TTATAACTGCTCCCCCTCACTGTCTCCTAACTCAATTGATAAAGCTTTTCGGATGAGAAGCGAAACGTCTTGTTTGTTACAAATAAAGTCCAGTTGTTCTGTATTGAACGCCTTTTTTGATTTCATTTCCGGAATGCAATAGCACCACTTCCGGGACTGACACTGGTCCGTGCCGTAGTCTGCAGCGAGGTGTACTTGAGCCCCAGCGCCACGCACGTTCTCGTTCAAAGGATTGGAAAGCGATGCAGGACTGTTTTGTATGTCACACAGATGTATTAAATTCCCCTTCTTAATCACTGATCAGAACTTTTTTTTTCTTCCAAAAAGTCAAATAATCGCTTCATCCACCGCTCTGTACCGCTTCCTCTGCCGACTGCAATGAATGAGGAAGTGAAATTGTCACGAGTGAATAAAAGTAGGGTTCAACGTGGCTGCCAGAGGCTCTGAAGATTTCCTGGTCTTCTGGTGTGCTGGACTAGCGCTCAATGGTTTTATTTTATTTTTTTAGAAGGTTTTATTAACATATAAACACAGAATATCGCAGCGTCTCCGAGAGACTGCAGCTGGGGGCGGAGCTGCAGATCTCAAGTTCACAGACCACGGACTGTGGCTCCCCCTCAGAGCCATATATGGCTCTGAGGGGGAGGGAGCAGAAAGCTTTTCCTTGTTGAAAATTTTTCTAAGTGTTTTGGTCATACAGAAATCGCAGATAGCAGCTTTAACCTCTGCCTGTTGATTCAAATAAACAAACTGGGCGAGGAGACCGTGAGCGAGCTGGAGAGTTATCTGGACGAGTGTTTTGAAAACGTTGTGATGGGTGAACCACAAAAAAACACCACACCCACACAAACATCTAAGCGCATGCGTTCAGAGAGCTCACCCGGTACATCCACATCTCCAGAAAAAAGCTTCACGGATGTGCTGGAATCCATTGATAAAACGCTGTCCAGCTTAGATGCTCGACTGGCCCTGGTGGAGGTTCTACGCAAGGAATTTCAGTCTCTGAGGGAGTCCCTGGAGTTCAGCCAAGCACAAGTGGCGTCGCTCGCAGCAGAGAACCAAACTCTGCGGGAGGACGTAAAATAACTCACCCAAAAGATGACGTAGATGTCCGGGAAAAATAAAAAAATCAAAGAGTCCATTCTGGATCTCCAAGCTCGGAGCATGCGGGACAGTCTTGTCTTTTCTGGGATCCCAGAACGTGCTGAGGAGGACGCCGAAGTTACGATCCATGAGTTCATTCAACGTCAGCTGAAACTCCCCACCGAGACGGTAAAAAACATCACCTTCCATCGTGTTCACCGGCTCGAAGGTAAGAAATCTGATAACAAGCGACCTCTGCCAATTATCGTTAAATTTGAAAGTTATAAACAGAAAATGCAGGTTAGAAGTCAGGGCAGAGAGCTGCGTGGGACGGACTTCAACGTCAATGATCAATTTCCTAAAGAAATCCTCGATCAGAGACGTGTTTTGTTTCCAATCAGGAAGAAATATATGTCTGAGGGCGTCAGAGCTACGGTGGCTGTAGACAAACTTTATTTTAATGGTCAGCTGTTCAGAGAACGGGACGTCACTCCGTGGCTTTATTAAAAGGAACAACAGGTTAGTTTGGAGCAGAGCTATTCAATGTGCGGCCCACAGGCCAAATCAGGCCCACTGGTGAGCTAAGTCGGTCCACCAATGTGTATACTTTTAAAAATAAAATCAGAGTTTTAATTATAATACTGTACAAAGTTATTTAATGATAAGAACTACTGATACATTACTCCTGAGTGCTTGGCTTTCAGTAACTTTGGCCCCCTGGGCAGTTTAGTTGAGTAGTTCTGGTCTAACGCTTGTTACACTGGAGGTGATTTAACTGGCATTTGTAAATAAAATGTAAAGCACAGCTCGGGTGTCTGCTCTGGTGAAGATGAACGATGTCACAGCTGTTCTTTTTTGTTGTTATTTTTTATTGTTATGTTTGTTTGTTTTTCCTTTATTTTTATTTTTCTTTCTCTTTCTTTTTTCTTTTCAATATCATTTATTAGCACACAAGCACAAAGGCCAATATACACCCATGTCCATCCATACAAATACCTCATAAAGGAATACATCCATGATTTATCTTCAAGAACAACACTTAGATTGTCATAAATAATCAACCCTCAAGGATCATGTTTTTGCATGGGTGTTTTATGAATTTTTACATTTGTGATAATGGGTGTGGCACAAGTATGGGCACCTTAAGGTTTGTCACATGGAATATTAATGGAGCCGGTAGCCAACATAAAAAAATGTAGAATCTTTAACCAGATTAAAATATTAAAGGCAGATGTTGTATTACACCAAGAAATTCATAAATTACCCTCAACTGTGGATGAGCTAAAATCTCCTGAGTTTCCTGATGTATTCTCAGCCTGCTATGGTAAATAAATGGTAAATGGAGCTTATTTATATAGCGCCTTCCAGCCCCCTCTGAGGAGCCCCAAAGCGCTTTACAATACGAGCCATCTACCCATTCATACACACATTCAAACACCGTTAGTGGTAGCCTGCCTTGTAGGGCGCTATCCAGACCTACCAGGAGCGACTCGGGGTTAAGTGTCTTGCCCAGGGACACAACGACACATGGTGGGCGGATGCGGGACTCGAACCTCCGACCTTCCGATTGGGGATCGACTGCCATTACCACTGTGCCACGGCCGCCCCTGTTATAACTCTGCTATAACTCGAGACAAAGAGGAGTAGCAATATTAATACATAAAAATGTTAACTTCACAGTATTAGACACAGTTATAGAACTGCACGGTACATATATAATATTAAAATTATCCATACTCAGCCAAAAATATTGTATTGTTAGTATACAGCAGGGGTGCCCAACCTTTTTTGAACCGAGAGCTACTTTTGAAGTCGGCAGTTTGCCGAGAGCTACTCGTCCAGTCTCAGTATCAAAAAACATAAATTTTCCTCTCCCTACTCCTCACTTCTTTAAAGTAAATAAAACAGAACGTAAGGTGTTGCTAGTTTTATTTAATTAAAGTATTGTCAAATAAATTTATCTACTTAACCATATATTTACCTACAAAAAAAAAAAAGAAGAAAATCCTCACTTAACTCCCGAAAGAGAAACAGAAAATTGGTGGTGGAACAAAAAGGATCAATTGTTTTACCTCCTTCAATTAGTACTCACTTTAACGTGCAAGCTATGAGGGCTGGAAGCCTGCGTAGTGAGAGAACCACAGACTCAAATAACATTGGAGCAGGGAACTGGTCTCCGTTTAATGAAGGATCTCTCCTCTCTTCTCGCCATACAGGGGAAAAACAAAACAATAAGGACAAACATGGCTCCCACAAGAGTGCTACCCTTTTATCAAAGTAAAAGAACACAATATTTGAAAAGCACACCATATTCTTTTAAAGAAACAAATAAACAACTGAACTGAACAATATAAAACTCCCTCATTTACACTAACTATTTACAAAAAGTGACTTACAAAGGTGCAGATTTACAAATCTTCAACAACTATTTCAAACCTAAATATCAAAACTAGGCAGCTGCTCTGTGCAACAGGATGGTGTGTCATCTGCAGGTGCTGAAGTCCCTCACATTGTGACAAGTCTATAGGAGACAACTTTTTATGCAAGCTGTATAAAATAAATGTGTCTCTACCTTAGTGGGACTTCTGACACTGAGAGGAGGAGGCCAGGGTCTCATAAGTTGTGAGGCGCAGGTAGGTCTCCAGATGATCATCAGTCATTGTGGATCTGTTTTTGGACTTGATGATTTTCATGTGTGAAAAAGCAGACTCATACAGGTAGATGGATCCAAAAAGTGCTGTTAAGTCCAAAGCACATCTTCGGATGTTAGGATACTTTTCTTCTGACAGCAGAAGTAAAGAACTTTTAGGAAGGAAATCTGTCTCAAACCGTTTGTGCATCGTCTTGAAATGCCACTCCAAGTTACACTTTTTCGGTAAGGCAACGCTTGAATTACAGATGAGGCAAATAGGCTTCGAATTAGAATAAACAAAAAAATACTCCTCCTCCCACTCCGTGTGAAAATGATAAGTTTTCGTTTGCTTGTTCGCTAGTTTTCCATCCATGTTTACTGCGCACCGACAGCTCCATTGCTGTCCTAAAGTCTCGTGAGAGCGCTGTGTTACCGCACCCAAAACTCGCGAGACTACGTCTGTGAGAATACAAGATGGGGAGGGCTGAGGAAAGCGTTGTTGCGCATTGGAATATCGTCACTCCTCCCACCCCCCCCACCTACACCACTTCTGCCGGTGTTAGAATGAAGCTTAGCAGCGACATGTCACCTCCACCACTTCTACCAGAGTTAGAATGAAGCTTAGCAACGACATGTCACCTTGCTCTAACAGTTGATAAGCCGGCTCGTCAGCTGTGCGCTTCGCGGGCGACTGGGAACCAGCTGGCGGGCGACCGGTCGCTCGCGAGTGACTGGTTGGACACAGCTGGTATACAGTATATGGGCCAAATGTAGATGTTGCCACTTTTTTCATAATCTCTTTTCTATTCTATCAAATCACATGGGTTGCTCAATGGTATTGGGAGGTGATCTTAACTTTGGTCTAGATGACAAAATAGACAGGCTGAGTGCAGTAGGAACTCAACGCGGTTGGCAATCCATATATATATAGTTAAACAGTACATGAGTGATTATGGACTCTGCGATACATGGCGTTCTCTTCACCCTGATAGCAAAGAATATTCTTTCTTTTCACATGTGCATCACTCTTATTCTCCTCTGGATTATTTCATAGTAAGCAATTCATTGCTAACCAACATTTCAGACACTAAGAAACACCCTATTGCTGTGAGCGGTCATGTACCAGTTACTTTAAATTTAGCTAATTAAAAAGAAATCCCAAAAAGTATAAACTCGAGATTAAATATCTCACTGCTAAAGGATGAAAAATTTATACAATATTTTTGAAAAAGAATGGACATAGTATTTAGAGTTTAATGACTTGCCAGGAACATCATCTTGTACACTCTGGGAGGTTAGGAAAACAGTTATGAGAGGCAAAATAATATCCTATTCAACAAAGAAAAAGAAAATAAACGTATTGAGGAATTAGAGAAATCCATCAAATTATTAGAAGGTTTACAAGGAGAGGAAACACAGCAAAAACTACGTAAGTTAAAATTAGAACTAAATGAATTTATTGACAAGAAAATCTTTTTTTTTTTTTTTTCATTTATAGATGGCCTCCCTTCACACCTTATAGCCATCCTCTCACTCCAATATGTATTTTTTTAATAGAGAGAAAGAAAGAAAAGAGAAAGTAAGACAACAAAACAACAATTATCCACAAAAAGAGCACAAGGCAAACACACCAAACCTCCGTCCACAATCCTGCAAAGCACATGACAGAACACAGCAACGAAACATACAAGCATAAAGACTGATAATATTCATGACCTTGCAGTAGATTTCTATAAATACACATACCCATACCTACAAATATATATACAGTATACATACATATACATTTATATTCATTTATATACCCATCTACATATCTGCATATATCTACATATACATCCCTGCATCCATTTGTGTGTGGTTGTGAGCATGCATAAGTGAATAAGGTTCCTCCAATAGAACATTTAGTAGCGACTGTGAAGCATCAGAGATCCGTCCCCCCAAAGCCCGAGACAGACGAAGGGGCGATCAAAGCCCAAGACCCCAGGAAGGACTCCGAGCCCAGAGTCCCCAGGACCACCCGAACAGGACGAGCCACTCGTCCACTCCCCAGATCCGACCAAGGGGAAGAACCGGACGAACCCCACCAGCGACCACACACAATGACCCCCCGGGGTCAACTGCGACAAATACACAGGCCCCCGCCGGAGCCCGCTGCACCGACGTAGCCCCAGGGCCGGTCACCGAGGCTCGGGCACCGGGGACGCCCATCCCTCAGGCCCAGACCCGACAGGACCAGAGGACCCGAGCCCCACCAGGCAGCCACCAGGCCGAGCCGACAAACGCCCAAGCGTCCAGCCCCAGATAGTGAGGGCCCCAAGCACGCCCGCAGGCAGAGGAACACCCACCAAGGGGCCACGTGGCAGGAGCGCGACACTAGGTAGCCTCAGAAGTATCAGAGAGGGGGTAGTCCAATCCCAGCCTGACACTTAAACATTCATACACAAACACACTCATTCAAAGTCAAAGTCAAAGTCAACTTTATTGTCAGATCTGCAATATGTACTGTACAGGACATACACAGGACCGAAATTGCGTTTTTCTCAGTCCCTCGGTGCAACAGTAAACATCTAAACATTGAAACACTGAAACATATAATAATAGACATAATAGATCCACCCTCATCCTCACCCTTAGTCACAGAAAGACAAACAATAACGACACGCTCCATTCATAATCCCGATACACACTCTATACCCCCTAGGTCCAAGACATGTACCTGCTCCCTACATGGGGCAGCCCACATCCAAACCCAGGAGGTAGGCCCATTCATTCTGGGGTGGAGAGTAGCAGACATCCAAGATCCGGCCCACCCCGCGCCCCGCCGACAGGACAGGACACCCGAGTCCAAGCAGCCCCAGAGGGAGCGCACTGCCAGCCCCGCCCACGGCGAACCCGCAGGCCCCGAACCCCCCACACCCCAGCACAACCCCTGACAGCCCACCCCCAGAATGTCCGCCAGGCAACCAGGGGGGTAAGAGAAAAATAAATAAATAATATATATATAAATAAATACATAAATAAATAAAATTGAAATTAACAAATCAAGACCCCGACACACACCCCCGTCCCCAAATGTACTGTTGGTGAGTGTTGTTGTAAAGTGTAAGGGAAAGAGAAGGAGCAAAGGCTAGCATTGTACCAGTTTCCCCTCCACTCCAACTCTAACCCAGACCCTTATTGTCTAAATGCATAATGTTGAGTGAGCATAGGCATGGGGGTGAGATTGATGTCATCCCGCCACCCATAGCCATAGTGCTCACTCCATTCCCTATATGTGACTTTTATGAAGATGTTTATGAATGAATGTCTAAAGTGTATATAAAATTGAGTCCCAGGTGCTCTGAACAACAGAGATGTAAAACCATTGCAGCACACCCGAGACTCAAATTCCCTACATGTATTAATTTAAGATGAAGAGGGCGGAGGTGCGTGTTGAGGGATGGGGAGAAAAATATCTGCAGGAACAGTGCTCCCACAGCGAGTCAGCTCCCCCGCTGACCCTGCGTACCCCCCCAGCTCGCCAAGGTCCACCCAAGGAGCGAGGAAAAAGAAACACCTCTCCGACCGCCAGGCCATTGAGCCAAGACCAGAGAGGGACACGGCCCCGAGGGCCGCCAACAGCAGAACCAACAGCCCACACCCACCAGGGCCGCCACGACCCCTGCGAACCGCAGTCAGCCCGCCGTCCAAGAAGACACAAAATCCCACATGGACGACACGGCCAAGAGCGCCCGCCCAACCGCCGACAGAGCCAGGAAGCACCAAGAACAGGCCCCAACCAGGGCCCGCACACCGGCCAAGCATAGTCCAAGACCATCATCAAGGACATCCACTTAATCCCCACCCCAGAAGAAATACTACACCCACCCTTCATATTAACAACTTTCAGAACACATAACACATTAGACACCCAGGCTGGGTTTGCCCGCCCCCTCCCATTGGCCACCAGTCACGCCCCCAGACACCCACCCCCCAGCATATGAACCCCCAACCCACCAGCGAGCCGAGAGCCCCCGGCCAGAGCCGGGCACCAGAGCGCCAGCCAGCCCATAGCCCGGCGACCCGCCCGCCAGAGCCCAAGACCCCCGACCCCCACCAGGCCCAAGCCCGGGGACGACACGCCCCCAGAGTCCCAAGCCCCCGGCACCCGCCCCGAAACCACCCCAGCACAGCCGGGTCACCGACCGGCGACCCATGACCGCCGCCACCGACCACCCGAGGGCCCGCATGCCGTCCCTAGCAGATATCCCCCAGAACCCCCCCGGTCCTCCCCAGGTCGAAGACAAGGTCCTCCCGCCCAAGCAGCCCCAACCCCCCGGCGCACCAAACCCCAACCTCCCCACCCTCCAGTCCCAATGCCCCACAAGGCCACATCCCAGACCTCCCACCCTCACTACGTAACGGAGCCAATCAAAGAATGCCAAATAGATTGATCCGATGTGTCGGATATTTTTTTAAAAGAATGGACATTGTATTTAGAGTTTAATGACTTGCCAGGAACATCAGCTTGTACACTCTGGGAGGTTAGGAAAACAGTTATGAGAGGCAAAATAATATCCTATTCAACAAAGAAAAAGAAAATAAACGTATTGAGGAATTAGAGAAATCCATCAAATTATTAGAAGGTTTACAAGGAGAGGAAACACAGCAAAAACTACGTAAGTTAAAATTAGAACTAAATGAATTTATTGACAAGAAAATCTAATTCTTAATACGACTTCAATTAGAAAATTTTGAACACAGTAATAAATCAGGGAGCATTTTAGCAAACCAACTCAAATTAAACAAAGAAAAAAACATCTATATTGTACATGGTATTAAAGACTCAAATGGAAATATAACTTATGATGAGGGAAAAGTAAACAGTGTTTTTAGAGATTTTTTATAAAACTCTTTACACTCCACAAATAAATCCAACAGAAGAGGATATCAATCAATTTTTAGAGAGTAACATTTCCAAAACTAGACAGTAGTCAATCATCAGAACTAGACTCACCATTGACATCAGATGAACTCCATAAATCCATTAAAAACATGCCTAATAAAAAATCTCCTGGCCTAGATGGCTATCCAGCAGAATTTTGTAAAGAATTTTGGAATATACTGGAACCAATATTTCACAGAATGTTACATGAGTCAGAAGAAAATGGCAGGCATCCAACACATATGAATTCAGCCAATATTAGTCTCCTATTAAAACCAGGCAAAGACCCAGTATTGCCTAGCAGTTATCGTCCCATCTCTCTTATTAATGTCGATGTTAAAATACTTTGTAAAGCCCTCTCTAAAAGATTAGAGAAGATAACTCCTTTCATTATTCATCCTGATCAAACTGGATTCATGAAAGGAAGACACTTGACCACAAACACTCGCAGATTATATAATTTAATTTAATATAATTTAATTAAAATATTCATATAGTAAAAATATTGAATCAGCTATTTCATCTTTAGACACAGAAAAAGCATTTGATAGAGTAAATTGAAATTTTTTATATGCTACCCTGATTAAATTTGGATTTGGAACCTATTTCATTAATTGGTTAAAAATATTATATAGCTCACCAAAAGCATGTGTCAGGACAAATAATCAATTATCTTCAAGCTTTTGTTTATAGAGGGAAACTAGGAAGGGATACCCACTTTCACGTGCACTATTTGCTATTTTTATTTAACCTTTAGCAGCAGCAATAAGACAAACTGCTGATATTAAAGGCATACAGTGTAAAAATATAGAACATAAAATTAGTCTTTATGCTGACGATGTTTTACTTTTCCTTCAAAACTCAGAAAACTCAATATCTAATGTAATCGAATTAATAAACTCATACTCAAAAGTTTCTGATTATTCTATCCATCCATTTTCTTCCGCTTATCCGAGGTTGGGTCGCGGGGGTAGCAGCCTATGTAGGGAGGCCCAGACTTCCCTCTCCCCAGCCATATGGGACAGCTCCTTCAGGGGAATCCCAAGGCGCTCCCAGGCCAGCCGAGAAACATAGTCCCTCCAGCGTGTCCTGGGTCTTCCTCTGGGCCTCCTCCCGGTGGGACATGCCCGGAACACCTCACCAGGGAGGCGTCCAGGAGGCATCCTAACCAGATGCCCGAGCCACCTCAACTGGCTCCTCTCGATGTGGAGAAGCAGCGGCTCTACTCTGAGTCCCTCCCGGATGACTGAGCTTCTCACCCTATCTCTAAGGGAGAGTCCAGACACCCTACGGAGAAAACTCATTTCAGCCGCTTGTATCCGAGATCTCGAGGGTGGGAACGTAGATCGATCGGTAAATTGAGAGCTTTGCCTTTTGACTCAGCTCTCTCTTCACCACAACAGACCGGTACAGCGACCGCTTCACTGCGGATGCTGCACCTATCGCTATCGATCTCACGCTCCAGTTTTCCCTCATTTGTGAACAAGACCCCGAGATACTTAAACTCCTCCACTTGGGGCAGGACCTCCTCCCCGACCCGGAGAGGGCACACTACCCTTTTCCGGCTCAAGACCATGGCCTCGGATTTGGAGGAACTGATCCTGATTATTCTATAAATTGGTCAAAATCTACAGCTCTTCCAATATATTGCGTGTTTAATACTTCCTTCAATGAAAGACTAAAATCAGGTAACATTACATACTTGGGTATTAACATTTCTCCTGGATTGGAAGACTTACTAAAATTAAATCATATACCACTTTTAAAGAAAATTGAAGCCTATCTTACTAGATGGAAATCTCCACCCATATCACTTATGGGAAGAGTTGCCTCAGTAAAAATGATGGTCCTGCCGAGAATAATTTATTTATTCTCAATGATTCCAAATATACCTTCAACTGAATAGTTTAAATCCCTGGACTCTTTCATATCTAAATTCCTTTGGAAAAACAAAACCCCACATATAAGCTTAAAAGCATTACAGAAATTTAAAGATACCGGAGGATTAGAACTTCCCAACTTCTATCACTACTATTTAGCCAATAGGTTACAATGTATCTCATAGTGGTTAAATCCAAATGCATTAGATGTAACTTGGATAGACATAGGACAAACTTTATGTAATAATATTAGGATTTCAGATCTGCCATTTATTAGCACAAATATAAAGAAACATGTTTGCTTTAAAAGTATCAGTAAAAGCTCATCTCTGACGACATGGTGGGAGTATCTGAAAATGAAAAAGTCTTCACTACTCCCATGCAGACAAACACCCATCTGGAACAATCCTGACATACAGTACAGCAAGAAAATAATGTGATAAATTTCCCAGGTTGGAGAGTTAAAGGTTTGAACGTCTGAAACACATATTTGATGGTGTATACTTTGTTCCATTTAATGAATTAATAATACAATATGACATTGACAATAAATACTTCTTAGCATATCAACAAATTAAGTCTATTGTAAAAAATAAATTTAAGCTTAATAAAACCTTGTTGGAAACACCAATATGTGTGTTAGAGTTCATTAATCTTAAACCCCCCAAATTATTATCTAAAATATACAAGAAATTGTCTAGAATCGATGACTCCATAACGCTACCTGTTGCAAAATGGGAAACAGATTTATCAATCAACTTTGACCAAAACACCTGGTCTCAAATATGTTTAAAAACATTTAAAATGACTAGAATCTCCAATTTACAATTAATACAGTATAAAGTTCTCTATAGAGTACACGAGCCAAGATGGTGTAGTGGTTAGGGCGTTTGACTTGGGACCCGAAGGACGCGGGTTCGCGTCCCGGCCACTACACACCTTGGGGTGTCTATGAGTGCACACCTAATTCTCCAGCTCCCCGAGCGCCCTCTGGCTGCTCACTGCACCACCTTGGGTTAAATGCAGAGACGAATTTCGTCTGTGTATGGGAAACATACGCAGATGACAGACAAACACATTATTATTATTATTATACAGGTCAGCGAATGTTTAAGATGGGATTTACATCATCTAACAACTGCTCACAGTGCAAAGGCAATATACCTGATGATTATATCCACACACTCTGGTTTTGTCCATCAGTTCAGAGGTTCTGGGTCCAGGTCTGTGAAGACTTGTCTAAATGTCTGAAATGTGATATTCCACTCTCTCCAACTGTTTGCTTATTGGGTATCTTTGAAGATGTTACACTAAAAAAATAACACACCCGACATGATTTTCACTGCCTTATGCATCGCAAGGAAAACTATATTCCTGAATTGGAAAAATAAAAATAATCTTAGCATTAATCAATATAAAAATCTTCTGTTAGATCATACTAGTCTTGCAATAGCATCTGCCGACACATCGGATGAATCTCTCTGGCATTCTTTGATCGGCTCCGTTATATAGTGGGGGTGAGGGGTCTGGGATCTGGCCTTGTGGGGCATTGGGGCTGGTATGGGGGGTGTCGGGGTTTGGGACGCCGGGGGGTTGTCGGGGGCTGGGCTGTTGGAGGTATCTGGGCAGGGGGACCCTGCTTTCGCCCTGGGGAGGACCTGGGTGGTTCTGGGGGATGTCTGCTGGTGACTGCATGCTGGCCCTCAGGTGGTCTGTGGCGGCGGTCATGGGTCACCGATCGGTGGCCTGGTTGTGCTAGGGTGGGTTCGGGGTGGGCGCCGGGGGCTTGGGGTTCTGGGGGCGTGTTGTACCCGGGCTTGGGCCTGGTGGGGTTCGGGGATCTTGGGCATTTCAAGGGCATGAATGAATTACGTTCATAGTCATATGTTGCACCAAGTGGACTGACTGATAAGGGAACTGAAAGTTATGCACCATAACTCATGTTCCCAGAAGGAAGGGAACGAGGTGCAACATATGTGCTTTTTTCACTTCCGGCTCTTGGCGAAGCAGGTCGCTTCTCTGTTCCTCTCCTGCCCTAAAGTTTTCCTCCTCCCTGCTTTTGCTCTCTGTCTCGTCCGCAACTCTTCAGTGCTCACTCGAAGCAATTTGGAACATGGATTTAATTGCGTGTGCTGTCTCCTTTATCGATAATATTTTTTCCACGAAGTGCTCCGGACCAGGAGAACCGGCGTGCCCCCTCGACATGCATGCGGACGGATATATCATGGATGTGGGGCGAGTGGAAGATGATGTGTCTGACCGTTCTTTCAGTCGAGGACGTGGAGATCTGTGGATAATTGGATTTATGGTAGCAGGTGCGCTGCTCTTTGGCTTATGCAGAGGCTTCTGCGACTGGAAACTAAGGAAGACTTTTGCGGCGATCAACGCACTGTCGAAACTTCCTGCTCAGCAAGACTCTTTGATTGAGAGTGAAGCGCGGAGGAACTGGATCATCATTGGTGCCTGGTTCACACTGTTGTGAGCTGTTTCTGGATCAGACGAGCAGAGTGTGATGTGTATCGCTGCGTATCAGGAGCTGCGTTGTTGGTGCTGTTCACGCTGTTGTCCCTTCCCTTTATTGACTTGAAACAGGCTTCAACCATGCCCTTAACCTCAGGAGGCCTTTCTGGCAGCTCACTCTGCTGTTTGCTACAAATTGTTTGTTTCTTTCCGTTGATTCTGGATCCAGCTTGTGTTCACCATGGCCACATCCATTCATATTCTCAAGGAGGCTGGATCCCCCCACATTCCTCCACAAATTTCTCCACAACGGAATTGTTTGACCACCTAATTTGTGACGCTTTATGGTCTGAGACTTTTCTGCATCATTCATATTACTGTCATTATTTTCAGTTCTCAGACTACCTGGAATCACTGAATCTTATCAACACATCAGGGACTGCCCATCACTGCAGCTTTCATTGTTTTTGGGTTCTGAATGATCGTGTCTTCATTAATGTTTCACATGGTTCAATTATGGGGGCAAAATGTCACACTGTTAACTCCTGTAATTACACATCAGTGACAAAGAAGTCAAGTAAATGTCTGATATTATTGTTGTTAATGATCTCAGGGATTCAGCCCAACCCAGGGCCAATTACTAACTACTGTACACCTAATGAGTTTAAAAATATTTCAGGTCTCCGTTTTCTGCATGTAAACGCTCGTAGCCTTCTAAAAAAACTTGATGAACTGAAAATCCTAATCACTTCTTCTGGGGCAGATGTGATCGTTATCTCTGAAACTTGGCTCAAAAAATCTGTTTTGAAAAATGACTTGGCAATCAATGAATTTAAGATCTATCGTTGTGATCGTAATAAAAAGGGAGGTGGAGTCGCTATTTACATCAGAGACTCTTTGGCTGCCACGATTGCGTCTAAAAAAACAATCGCAAACCAGTTTGAGGCTTTAGCTGTGAACATCAGTTTGAAAGGAGGTCAGCCCTTAACTGTTGTAGGTTGTTATCGTCCCCCCTCCGCAACACCTGAAGCTCTATCCTCCCTGACTGAATTCATAGGAAATTTAAAACACAATGAGATTGTTATGGCAGGAGATTTCAACATTGACTGGAATAAGTCGACCCCCCTCTGTGATAAATTCAGGGAATGTTGCCTATCTCTCAATCTAACACAACTTATCGATTCTCCCACCAGACCAAACTTAAAATGTCCCGAAAAATCTTCCACCTTAGATCTGTTTTTCACAAATGCACCTCACAAATTTCCTGGTATAGGTGTATTTGCTAACGTTTTGAGTGATCATTCCGTAATAGCAGCTCTTAGATCTACTAAACTTCCACCTGCTAAGCCCAGAATAATCCAAAAAAGGGATTTGAAACGTTTCTGTGAACAGTCATTCCTTTGGGATCTATCCCACTTTGATTGGCAACGTATCCTACAAATCAATGACGTGAACACCGCTTGGAACTATTTTCATGGTAGTTTCATTTACTTTGTAAACAAACACGCTCCTTTCCGGCAGTTCAGGATAAAGGGCCGTGACAGCCCCTGGTTTACTCCTGAACTAGCTGATCTCCTGCACTGGAGAGATCATCTTTGGGCAGCAGCAAGAAAATCACACTCAGACACTGATTGGTTGAAATTTCGGCAGCTAAGGAATAAATGCACAACTGCCATTAAAGCTGCAAAACGTAACTACTTCTTATCTCAGACCTCCAAAAATCTAAACGATCCTAAAAAATTCTGGAAAACCATTAAATCTCTCTCAGGCACCCCCCAATCATCTGACCTCCCATCACAATTTCTTGTTGACTCTGTTCCTGTGTCAAATAAGCACGAGATCCTGAACTGTTTCAATAAACATTTTGTTGCTTCTAGTTCTTTATTTGATACAGTTACAAACGGAAAATCGGCCACTTTATCTAATAATCAAACTTCAACAAATCAAATCCCTCCTACAAGCCAACCATCTGTTAATCACACCTTCTCTTTTTCTCCATTCTCAGTCAGTGAGGTAAATAAACTGTTAAATGATCTTGATCCTAAAAAATCTGCAGGTCCAGATGAACTTCCACCTTATTTCTTAAGGCTGGCTGCTCATATCATCACAGTCCCTGTGACCCACATCTTTAATCTGTCCATAAGCCAAAACACCATTCCGGATGCTTGGAAAACAGCCTTTGTTCTTCCTTTGCTGAAGGGAGGTGACCCCACCTCACTGAACAATTATCGACCGATCTCTAAACTCTGCATCTTAGCCAAGGTTCAAGAAAAACTGATAAACTCTCAGATCAAAAACTATCTGGACTCATTTAACATCTTACCTCTCCATCAATCTGGTTTCAGGAAAAAACACAGCACAACAACTGCTTCTCTGAAGGTTCTGAATGATGTTGTTGAAGCATTGGATGCTAAGGACTATTGTGCTGCACTTTTCTTAGACCTGTCTAAAGCTTTTGACACTGTGGATCATAACATCCTGTGTCATAAGCTCTCAGAAATCGGTTTCTCTGATCACACCATCGGTTGGTTTTCTAACTATCTTTCCAATCGGAGGCAATGTGTTCAACATAACGGTGCTTCTTCCAGCTATTTAACAGTTAAAAATGGTGTACCACAAGGCTCAGTTTTAGGACCAACTCTCTTTACAATCTACATAGCTAATGTAGGTCACTGCATCCCTGATGCATCCTTACATTTCTATGCTGATGATACAGTTGTTTATTGCCGAGCTAAAACAGTAGCTAAGGCTTTCCAGTTACCGTATTTTCCGGTGTATAGGTCGCACCTTTTTATGGTTTTTTCAAGGCCTGCGACCTATACACCGGTGCGACTATATATGGCTTGTTATCACTTTCGGCGAAACAAATTTTTAAATCCAGCTCATTTCACAATTACGTTCATTTATTAAGGAAAAGTTCAGCTCAGACATATATTTGCTATAATTTTTATCAAACAAATAATTGTTTTTAAGTGTTAATCTTCTTAAAAGCCTTGCTGTGCGCTCCTGTGGCAGACATTTGCAGCAGAGCTAAACGTAACGACCTATACACCGGTGCGACCTATCTAGGGATTTTTCCAATTTATTGGTGATAAATGGACAATGCGACCTATACACAGGTGCGACCTATACACCAGAAAATACTGTACTACAATCCGCTTTTGACATCATCCAGTCAGATTTGTTCCGTCTCAAACTTGTCCTAAATGCTGATAAAACAAAAGGGATGTTTTTTTCAAATAGGAAGGCGGTTCCAGCAGATCCTCCTCTGATTTTATCTTCAAATGGTGTCCCTATTGAGTTTGTTGATTCCTATAAATATCTGGGTATCCTGATCGATTCACATCTCTCTTTTAAACTCCACGTGGAAAACCTAGTGAAGAAACTGAAAGTTAAACTGGGTTTCTTTTTCAGAAACAGATCATGTCTAACACTGAATGTTAGGAAACGCCTTGTATCTGTGACTTTCCTTCCCTCCATTGATTACGGTGACATTCTCTACATGAATGCTCCTACAAGCACCCTGCGGATGTTGGATGTGGTCTATCATGGTGCACTAAGATTCATAACTGGTTGTGATTATCGTACCCACCACTGCACCCTGTATTCACTGGTTAACTGGACATCATTAACCTCACGCAGACTCTTCCACTGGTACATTTTCATCTTTAAATCACTTCTTGGTCTGCTGCCCTCATACATCTCCTCCTACATGTCTTTGCGTGAGTGCAGCTACAGTGTGCGCTCTCAGGACATGATTACCTGCAGTGTTCCATCAGTGAGGACTGAACTTGGAAAAAGGGCCTTCTCCTACTCTGCTCCTGCTTCATGGAATATCTTACAAAAAGATCTGAAGCTCTCGACCTTGACTTCTCTAAATGGTTTTCAGAATCTGTTGGAATCCTGGCAAAAACCAATGCAGATTTGTTCCTGTCTTTGATTTTATACGTCTACCTTATAATGTTTTGCTAGTTTTTTGATACTTTGTTAAAAAAAGAAAAAAAAATCTTTTGTTTTTTTCTCTCTTTTTGTTTTCTATTGTTTATTGTTTGTTTGTTTATTGTTTAATGAAATTCTATCACTGCTGTTCATTGTTCTTTAGTTTTAGCAGGTCGCTTTCGTAAATGAGCCCATGAGGTTCAAAAGATTTACCTGACTAAATAAAGGTTGAATGAATGAATGAAT
>JBBPBX010035724.1:17366-31894 GCA_038048925.1 Garcialebias charrua
AATATATATATATAAATATATATATATATATATATATATATATATATATATATATATATATATATATATATATATATATATATATATATATATATATATATACAGGTAGCCCTCGAGGTACGTCAGGGATTGGGACCTACGTGTGTGACTTAGGTCGATTTTGTCGTACCTCGCGGACCAAAAACACGTGCCTGTCGTAGGTCCGCGTTTCTGACATAGGTCGCGGCTATACCGCTAACGGAGCGCCGCACACATATTTAATGGCATGAGACTGAACAAGCAGACATACTAAGGCCATAAACACGCACAGAACTGCACAGTAAATGAATACTGTACTGTACAATAAATAAAAAATATAATGTCTTACTTTGAGCCGGTGTCCCCCGACTGCCAGGCGGACATTTGCGGCGAGCTCCCGGCCGCAGATGGCCCCTCCGCGGCATGTCGGCTCGGTGTCTTCGCCTGTGTTAGCTGCTCTGTTAGCTGCTGTCGTTAGCATGTCGGGCGGCGTTGTGGCCGCCGATCGCGGGGCGATCCGCGGCTGCTCCTCCGGACCTGAGACGTCCACAGAGTTGACCGAGTGTTTCCAGCTAATTTATCCGTATGAGGCAACCCTGATCGGGCACACGGAGCCAGCTGACAGTAGCCTCTGGAGCTCCATTGACCGCAGTACAGTTGTAAAATGGCGACCGGAAGTGGCGACCGGAAACGACCGGAAGTTGCGTAAATACGATAAATTTCTAATCAAAACGTAAAATTAATAATTATACTTTATTTATAAAGCCATTTAAAACAACCACAGCTGCAACAAAGTGCTATACACATGAAATTAATAACTTTTAAACACACAAAAAAAAATATAATAATATATATTTTTTTTAATCATATTTTTATTAAATATGATAAAATCGTAAGTCTGAGTTGCCGTAGGTCGCAGGTGACGTAGGTCGAGGGTTTGCTGTATATATATATATATATATATATATATATATATATATATATATATATATATATATATATACGTATATAAACAAACACACACACACACACACACATATCTATATATATATATATATATACATACACAGAATACATTGAACTCTTTAAGCAATTAAGACAAAAAGAAAACCATGCAACGTGGCTGCCTAAATTGCATACCCTATGTTTTGCTGTATAAGTCACACCTTTTTGCATAAATCAGCCAGTCCTACGACTTATACACTGAAGCGACTGATATACGTTTTCCCCCATATTTATAACCCAACGTTTGGCTGAGATCTGACAATTTCATTCATTCTGACATGGAAAATATCAAATACTTCCATTTTCAGCCACTAGAGGACCCTCGAGCAATATGGCAAGCCAAGTGTCTCATTAATAGGTAAAAGTGGCTATTAATGACACACTTGGATTGCCATACACACACCTTCATCTCGCTTGGGAACTCCTGCAGTACCGGTAAATGTCAAATCAGCTTCATTTCGCCGCGCCACCCAGACAAAATGCAGCTGATTTGACCATTACTGTGCATTAAGGAAAAGTTAAACTGAAACACACCTTTACCATCATTTCGAGCAAACAAATAATTGTTTTTAAGTGTTAATCTTGTTAAATTCTTGTTAAAATCCTCCCGTCCACACTCCAGCAGCCGCCATTTGGCAGCCAATTGATTTTTGGCACAACACCGGCCCACATTTCCAGGTTGTCAGGGGTGACACGTAACAAACGAGACATATCGGCGGTCACACATAATAGATGTGACTTATACAGCGAAGTGACATATTTATGCTTTATTCCACTTTATTAGACATACAGTATATGGACTGATGAGACGGTGCAACGTGTACGGCGACAAGTACGGTACTTTTTTCATTCAACCTTTATTTATACAGATAAAGCCAATTGAGCCTCGGACTAATTTAGAAGTAATACCTGTTTACAAAGTAGGTAACTAACATCCAGATGCAAAAACGTTTTGGGATACACCTCAATCATCCAGGTGTGAATGCTGTTGCATCTCGTTTGTTGCACTGACCTGGTTATGAAAATCTTTACATCTGGCAGCCATGATCATGTGCTCAACGCAGACTCAGTTTCTTGATGTAATTAGCACATTGAGAGTAGTTTAATAATAATTTTAAAAAGTGTTATAGATGCCTCTTCCATCAAATAGAAGCTGAGTAATGAATACAGTGAAGGTTATTTGTTGTAAGATTTGTCTCTGTGATTTTTCTTTACTTTGTCCCCACTTCATGTCACCTCACTGTGCTTGAACTTTGAACTCGTCCTCTGAATCTGACGTCCCGCCCACCAGCTCATCTGTCAAAGCAATCTGCTCTGCAGCTCCGCTCCAGATGTGTGACGAGGAAAACAAAACAGGACTTGTGAAAAGTGATACAAGTGTGGCTCTGATTAAGTCATAACTCAGATAATGTATGTGAGCGTGGGACCATAAATGGACCTCTGAGGCGGAGGTCAAACTAGTATGGAGTAATTAGGTGTCTTCTTCTCTGCTGCACCAACGAGTCTGTCCTCGTGAACAGATGCTCACCTGAGGTCCAGATTAGCCTCCTTCCACAGAAGATCCATCAACCTCAGGATCTGCAGGGTCAGCATGTCCTGCCTCAAGTCTAGGAAATAAAAGATTGACTTGTTGGAAATTAAACAACAGCAAATACAAGCATTACTGCTTTTATTTTTCTGCCAGTGTGATTTAACAGCTTCTTACGGAAGGGTATTGCTCTCATCCATGAAATAATATTTTTTGAGCTTATGTAGTAAAAACATGATATTATGTAGTAAAAACATGATAATTATGTAATAAAAACGTGATATTATGTAGTAAAAATGTGATATTATGTAGTAAAAACGTGATATTATGTAGTAAAAACGTGATGTTATGTAGTAAAACGTGATATTATGTAGTGAAAACGTGATAATTATGTAGTGAAAACATAGATGTAGAAACGTACTCATCCACATGTTGGCAGTAGTAGGCTTTTTTCCTGCATGGACAACTGGTAAAAAGAGTAAGAACAAGTTCGCCCGTACGCTGTTTTTAGCCTGCACGCTACATATGTACTGTGTGTGTGTATATAAACACACAGTACACACACACACAGCACACACACACCCACACCCAAAGGGAGCATGACAGGTTTGGTGTTCTTCTGACATACCTCAATGATGTTCAGACAAGTAACCAGAACAAGCTGTTTGTCCAAACAGTCAGCCATTAAGTGTTAGCATGCAGGCTAAAAACAGCGTACGGGCGAACTTGTTCTTACTCTTTTTACCAGTTGTCCATGCAGGAAAAAAGCCTACTACTGCCACCATGTGGATGAGTACGTTTCTACATCTATACTTATCACGTTTTCACTACATAATTATCACGTTTTTACTACATAATATCACATTTTTACTACATAATTATCACGTTTTTACTAGATAATATCACGTTTTTACTACATAATTATCACGTTTTTACTACATAATATCATGTTTTCACTACATAATATCACATTTTTACTACATAATATCACGTTTTTACTACATAATTATCACGTTTTTACTAGATAATATCACGTTTTTACTACATAATTATCACGTTTTTACTACATAATTATCACGTTTTTACTAGATAATATCACGTTTTTACTACATAATTATCACGTTTTTACTACATAATATCACGTTTTCACTATATAATTATCACGTTTTCACTACATAATATAGAATAGAATATATCTTTATTGGCATATTTGCACCAAGGTACAAAGTTTTGCAATTGGCGCACGCACCATCCGAAGAGGGACGTACGCACGGAAGCCGCAGCAGTAATTAAACCGCGACAGCCAACAATCAGATATGGAAAAAGGAACATACAGTCAGATAATCATTGGTATTCAAAAAAGAATCTATCACATTTTGTCTTAGGACACTCTATGATAAAGTCGAAAAAACTCTACCAGCTTCAGCACGGATAAAGACAAAGACATGTTGCATTTGATGGCAAGCAAGGAGATAGTCCGTGAGTAATCATTTCAGATAAGCACAGTCTGCAGATGGCCTCAGCTCGGCTCCATCTGAATGCACACAAGCCGTTTTCGCATTGGCCAGCCCTCAATGGCCCGGAGCTCCCCTGGGTGGCTCTGGGCCACCCGCGTTCATTACGCATTTGCCGCAAAGCCGCCTTGAAGTGGGTGGGCAGTTCTCTGGAAGTGGGTGGGGTGCTCTCTTCACGTGGGTGGAGTGTTCGTGTTTTAAGAGAGGAGACTCGGCAAAAAAAAAATTGTTAGCTGGATATATATATATTAGTGTTTCTGCGTTTAATTTTTGTTAATAACTGATCACAAATCAGCTTATGTTACAACGTAAATAACACGAAGCGCACACCCATTTCCGCCTTTCAGCGCGACCTGAATGTCATTAAACAGCATTAAACAATAACTAATATTGTCTAACTGTTGCGCGCAGCCAGGGTTTTAAAATATAACGAATAATCTCTAACTTTTACGTGCAGCTAAAATGTCAGGAGGAGTGATTGCTATATGGGCAAGTTAGACACCTGAAAAATCAGTCTGTTCGGATAGCTCAACGAGTTAATGCGTTATCGTTATTCAACTGACGGCCCGAGGGCCAAATCAGGCCCATGACTGAGCTCAGTTCAGCCCCTCAATGAGTTCATTTTTTAAATAAAACTAGATTTTAAACCATAACTTACTAAATGACAATAACTGCTGGATGTGTGGCCCCTAAACTCTTGGCTTTCAGTAACTGTGGCCCCCTGAGCAGTTTAGTTGAAAAGCCCTGAGCTACACCTTTGTTTCTTCAAAGATGGTGGGCGATAGGCACCTTCAAAATCAAAGCTAAGCTTTAATTTAGGTGTAAAGTCAGAAAAATGATGAGAGCAGGACTGTGATCAGATCTGTGGAGGGTTCATAAAATAAACTAAAAATTATCAACTACTTCAGCAAACTTTGCTATTTTAGTCGTTCTTACATCAAAACAGCTAAAACATCAGAACATTCACCTTGATCAGGAATCATAGTCTGTCATGTTTTTGTATCTTTTATATATATTTTTTAATGATTTTAATTACTTTTTTCTTCTTCTATATATGTGTATCGTTGGCATAACAGTGAAAAGAAATGTTGAACTGATTAATAATTTGACCTAAAGGCAGCATGTAAAGGGAAAACAGCAGGGGCCCCAGAACTGACCCCTGAGGGACACCACAGGAGACGCACAGACTGTTTCTCAGTCTGAATGTGTGTATGAATGGGTGGATGGTTGGTACTGTGAAGCGCTTTGGGGTCCCTCAAAGGGGGCTGGAAAGCGCTATACTGTATAAGCTCCATTTACCATTTAGATTGCAGGCCAGGTCTACACAACCTCTCCTATGATTTGTAATTATAGCTTTTGGCTATTATTTTGAATATTGTAGCTTCTAGAAGTTTAGCTAAATTTAGCTTTTATCTGTGGTTTATCTTTTCTTTTATCTTAAGTTTTCTTATTTAAGCCTCAAGCTACTGTTGTTATTTTACCTAATTATTTATAATTATGGTTTTTTGGACTAATGTTTTGCTTAGGTTACCTTTTACAGCAGTTTTAAATATTTTAACTTTTAGCTTCATTTGCGCTAATTTTGGTTGATGTTTTGGTTAAGGAAAAAGACAGACAATTAATGTTGGGATTTCAGAAAACCGCGACATCTACACCCTTCAAAATGCTTTCATTTGCTGTTAGTCACCTTTTGTCATTTCTAGGTGCACGCCAGTCTGAACAGTGGCCAGGTGAGCCTGGTCAGGCGACAGGTGAGGACAAACCATCAAAAAACAACGAAGTCAACAAATTATGTCTTGGTCACATCTGCTGAAATGGGTCAAACCCTACACAGAACCACGGGCTAAACAGTTCTACTGTAAATATAATAAATGACAAGCTAGATCAGTAGAAAATATACTGTACTGACAAGGTTTTGTTTTTTCATTGACCGTTAGAAGAAACTGCTTCAACCCAAAAACAGGTAAAGGGATGTGACGTCACTTACTATTTCGTTATCTTCTTTTGATGTTCTGATGACTTTTAAAGTTTCTACACAACCATCAACTATGGCTGCTCATTGTTTACGTTCCTCATATTCCCGCCGCCACTTGTTTCTTCTTCTTCTTTTTCCGCTTTCTCAACACAACTTCCGGTCTGGTTCCGCTCCGTTCTGGACTACATTTTTCGTTACGCTTCAGTAAAATTTAGAAAAATCTAAAAACACCAGAAATACTTGGTTAACACATCCGACAAAATGTCTGCTAAAAAATAAAACGAAAAATAAAAAAGATAACTTAGTGACTAACCTGTATGTATCGCTACGCCACGTTTTCAAGTTCCACGTAACTCTAAGCCAGTGTCACGCGACCTAAATAGTTCTAAAGAAAATTAAACATTTTTCAACTTGAAAATTACGCGAAATCCTTGTACAGTACTGTAGTTTGTTTTAAAGCATACACCGCCATCTTGTGGACTCAGTGTAGAAAGAATAAAAAATTAAGGCATCGTCTTTGCGCGTTGCATTTTGGGAAAGGTGGTATTACAAAAGCAAAAAAAGTAGCCAATTCCGGGATTTTACGCAAGCTTAGTATAAAAGACAAACTTCAATGTTATACATGTTTAAAACTTGAGCTATAAATTTCTTATAATGTAAAAAAAAAACGCTTAGTATCGATTGCATTTCACGTTAATGATAATGTAAACTACATTACCCACAATCCTATTATACATCGTTGATCTTGTTCACAGCAGATGCCTCTGAGCTTCAAATAATGAAGCAAACGCCGCTAGCAAAACAATGCAGCGCATTTACGATATTGAGCATTTATCTCGCAGACAGTTAGCATTGTTCTTTTATGTTAAACTACTTTTGAGCAACATCTCGCGCCAGAAGACGTTCCCGGGCAGCCGTTTGAATTAGCCGCATCGCTAGCCGTTAGCTAAACTAGTGAGGACGGGATGTAATGCTTCCGGACCGGACCAGGAGGAGCCGGTGTTCTGTGCTGCAGACACACCCTTGTCTGGCGACAGTGAAGGACTTTTATGCTTTAAGGAGCAGCCTCTGTTTACAAGAATAATAACTGCATGTTTAAGTTTTATTAAGCTAGCACACGTTAGCTTCAAGCAGCTGAGTTGACGGGGAAGTTTGGAGTAAAATATGTGCGCGTCATCGAGATAACCCTCACCCAGCTGTCTGCTGACCACACACCGGTTTGATCCCAGCCAGGCGACATGAATCCTCAGACGTTCACCTTCGTCAGCCGGGATGACAACAGCTCTGTTTATGCAGAAGTTTCCAAGATGCTCCTCTCCACAGGACAGTGGAAGAAGCTGAAAAAAGACAACCCCAGATTCAACCTGATGCTCGGGGAGCGGAACAGACTGCCCTTTGGACGTCTTGGTGAGCAGTCTGTAGGCCTGTGTGGAAGACTAGATCATTTCACATGGAGTCTTTTTTAAATTAACTTTATTAAGTTCTGCTCACTTTGTCTTTTCAGGCCACGAACCAGGGCTGGTGCAGCTGGTGAATTACTACCGAGGCGCAGACAAGCTTTGCAGAAAGGCATCTTTGGTCAAGTGCGCATCAGTCTTGAAGACGAACCTGTTCCCCGTCCTGTCAAACTTGCTGACTGTTCTCCTCCTCCTCCATCAGGTTGGTGAAGACGAGCCCGGAGCTGTCCGACAACAGCAGCTGGTTCCCAGAGTCCTACATCATCTACCCCACCAATCTCAACACCCCTGTGGCGCCGGCTTCCAACGGCATCGGCCATCTGAAGAGCAACCCCAAAACGGACGAGCGGGAGGTGTTCTTGGCCTCGTATCAGGCAAAAAAAGAAAGTGGCGACGGCACCGTGTGGATCGCCAAGTCTTCTGCTGGAGCTAAAGGTAAAAACACAAGTCGGCCTTCTTGAACCCGTTGTTTTTTTTTTTTTTTGCCAACTACTTCTGATCAGATATATTTAAATTGCAACAGGTGCAGGTATTCTTATATCCCACGATGCTGGTCAGCTGCTGGAGTACATCGACAATCAGGGGCAGGTTCACGTCATCCAGAAGTACCTGGAGAAACCTCTGCTGCTGGAACCAGGTCATCGCAAGTTTGACATCAGGCAGGTCTTTAATGAATGACGGAAGCCTGCAGAGAATCTACTGTGTAACTCACGATGTTCCTCTTCTGGCACTGACAGGAGCTGGGTGCTGGTGGACCACCAGTACAACATCTATCTGTACCGAGAGGGTGTGCTGCGGACCTCGTCAGAACCCTACAACAGCTCTGACCTTCAGGACATCACCAGCCACCTGACCAACCACTGCATTCAGAAGGAGCACTCCAAGAACTACGGTCAGTTCGAGGAGGGGAACGAGATGTTCTTCGACGAGTTCCGGCTGTACCTCCTCAACGCTCACGGTGTCGCCCTGGAGTCGACGCTGCTGCCTCAGATCAAGCACATCATAAAGTACGCTCGCCGCTGCTTTTCCTGCTCATGGCAGCTTTTTCACAAACAGCAAATACAAAAATAAAATTTTGTCTGTAGGAACGAGGAGTGACACTCAAAGCCAGGAGACACATCACGTCACTTCGTCTCACATAAAACTAGAGAAATTGCATTTCCTGCGAAAATGCAGTGAATGCTTATTGCAGAAGAACTTGCTAAAAACATACTGAAATGGAAGAACAAGCCTTAATTAGCAGAATGAAGCAGAAACGACACATTTGCTGAATTAGGTTTCAACAAGCGGAAATTGGCAACAAGAAGAAAAAAAGCTGAAAAGGCAGAAACACGCATAAATTACCAGAAAGAGCTGAAATAAGCTAAACAAATGTGGTATTACAGCACGGTGGCGCAGCTGGTGGAGCTGCTGCCTCTCAGGGAGCAGGTCCCTGGTTCAAATCCCGGCCAGGAGCTTTTCTGGGTGGTTTGCATGTTCTCGCCATGATGCGTGGATTTTCTCCCACAGACCAAAACCATGCATGTTAGACTGACTGGTAACAACAAATTGTCCCGAGGTGAGAGAGAGAGTGAATGGTTGTTTGTCTCGTTTGTCTCTATGTGTCCCTGTGATGGACTGGAGACATGTCCAGGTGTCCTCCGCCTCTCACACAGTGATAGCTGGACATGGGCACCAGTGACCCCCGTGACCCAAAAAGGAAGAAGCAGATACAGATACCGGTAATGGATGGAAATGTGGAATTAGCTGAAATTAGCATAAATCAGCTAAATAGTAGCTGAAATAGCAGAAAAAGCTGAAACTAGCAGAAAAAAAGCTGAAAGGAGCAGAAATAACTGAAATTAGCAGAAATTATCAAGAAAAACTTGAATTGACAGGAAAATAGCTAAAAAAGGGTAGCTGAAATGTAGAAATAGCTTAAATTAGCAGAAGAAAGAAGAAATAACATTTTTGCTGAAAGAAGCAGAAATGGGCACAAAAAGGTAGAAATTAAACTAAAAAAGCAGAAATTAGCAAAGCAGCTAAAAAGTAACTTAAAAAAAGGGCAGAAAGAAGCTTAAATTACCAGAAGGAAGTGGAGAGCACATTTTTGCTGAATTAGACTAAAAAAAGTTGGAATGAGTGCAAAAAATGTGGAATTACCGTAGCTGAAAAAGCTAAAATTCGTATAACCGTTAAACAGCTGAAATAGCACAAAAAGTTGAAACTGCAAGGAGCATAACAAGCTGAAATTAGCAGAAAGAATTTAGAGGCAGCACAAAAATGCAGTTAACATCAAAAATCTGAAAGGAGCACAGAACAGCTGAAAGCTGGAACAAATGTTTTAATTAGCTGAAGCTGAACAAAATGTGAAAGGAGCAGTAAAATGTTGGAAACACGTCTAAAGATTTGAAGGATGAAAAATGAGCTCAGTTCCATTTTCTATGAGAACAAAATGTCAGAAAAGGCTAAATATTTCAAAAAGCTAAAGTTGCTCCAATACCAGAAGTCACAGCAGGATTGTCCTGAAAGAGCTGAACATTTTATGACTTGCTGAAAAATCTTGAAAACTGAAGGACGAGAAGTCGAGAGAATAATAAATATAAACAGGAAAACAATAATAAATATAAACAGGAAAACAATAATAAATATAAACAGGAAAACAATAGTGTGTGAATGCTTCATAAAGTAGAACTCTGTCGTCAGTTGTTTGTAATGATTACGTTTCTGAACGGTTTTGATGGTTTTCACAGGAGCTGTCTGACCTGCATCGAGCCCGCCATCAGCACCAAACATCTGTCCTACCAGAGCTTCCAGCTGTTCGGGTTTGACTTCATGGTGGATGAAGACTTCAGAGTGTGGCTCATCGAGATCAACGGCGCTCCAGCCTGTGCACAGTCAGTGTTCTTCATCGCAAAATGGCTTTTTGTTTGTTTGCAGGATGGACGGGCGCGTCAGCGTTAGCTCGGTGCGGCCGTCACATCGATGAGGCATTTCCTTTCAGTCTACGTCTGTTAAGAGTCTCAGAAACACGACGGGGGCGACGGTGTCTTCTTACAGCCACACGTTTTAATGCTGAGGATGGGCGGTCATTTTTGAATATTCAAAGTAAAAAAAAAAAACTGCAACTTTAAATATTTACCGTAATTTCCAGACTATAGAGGGCACCTGAATATTTTTTCATTTACCCTTTATTTATACAGGTAGTCTAATTGAGCCACGAGAACTCATTTTCAAGAGACGCCGCAGGTGTTTATGTTGTAACATGACATATTTATACAGGAACATTTTTAAAACTTTTGATTAAATACCCTGATGCATGCTCAATAATCCAGGTAGAAAAATCTAAAAAAGCTAACTTTTTTTAGATTTTGATTAAATATGTACCAGTAACATGCACAAATACTGTACTTTTTGGCATTTAACACGCTCCAATTATTGTCAATAAATTGGAAAAAATCCATAAATAACATGCTTCGCCCTATAAGATGCATCTGTTATGCATCACCGCTACGCGACGCGTCAGCGCCTCATTTGCCCTGCTGAAAATGGCGGCCACAGAAGCAGCCAGCATGGAAGGACTTTACAATATTAACACGGTAAAAACAATTATTTCTTTGCTAAGAAAAAATATATTTCTTAGCTGACATTATAGCACAAGAGTTCCTGAGCTTAACAGTTCCTTAAAGCTGCTATATGTAACTTTTCTAACAATATATTTTTAACATATTTCTTCACTCTGTCACTAGATTGATGTTAGAGAGGTAATCTCTGAAAAAAAAATTGTCCCCTTGCTTCTCCAGGTGGTAAATAAGCATTTCTAAAAAGAAAAAGTGACCCGCCATTTTCCAGCCAATAAAAACAAAGTTTGTAACCAGCCAATAAAAACAGAGCTTGAATTTGAATTTCAACAGACCACGGGGGGGCAGAGCCATATATGGCTCTGAGGGGGAGGGACCAGAATCCTTTGCCTGTTGAAAATTTTTCCAAGTTCTGCAGTTCTACAGAAACGGCAGACTTCACCTTTAATCAATTCACGAAATGGTCAAATCTGCTGAATTTAAATTGTTTCGGTTTGACTTCTTCCTAAACAGTCTCGTGCGCTACTAAAATAAATGATAAAAAATTGAATTTTATCTCAAATGTCTTATGCAGGTCAACAGTTTGTAAATAAAAACCCATATAATTACACTCTGTAAGCAGAAAAAATATCCACCGAGTAGTTTATGATTTATAACAATATAAACGGAAATAAAACCGAAGCTACAAGACGATTTCGTCTCTTAAAAAACAAATAAAAATTTGAATTTTATCTCAGATGTCTTATACAGGGCAACAGTTTGTAAATTAAACCCATATACAGGTAGTCCCCGACTTACGAGCGCTCTGACCTACGAGGTTCCGGACTTATGAGCTGGCGAATTTTTGGAAAAAACGCAAAAAATACAGTTTTTCTGTGATTTTTCACCACAGTTCGTTAGCTAAACATGTGGACACACGTTTCCGATCACTCGTAAGCAGTTTTTCGATGAAAAACGAGTGTTTGTAGTCGCGCTAGCAAAACCGTTCCAACTTACGAGCGAAATTCCGGACTTACGAGACACGTGGCGGCCGTTCCAAGTTACGAATTTTCGCTTTACGAGCACCTCGGAGGAACGGAACTCGCTCGTAAGTCGGGGACTACCTGTAATTACACTCTGAAAGCCTAAAAAATATCTGTCAAGTGGTTTAAGAGCTGTTTATCTAAACAGTAGGTATCTGTTTGCGGTAGCTATACCGCTAACAACAAAGCTACCGTAAAAGAGCAATTTTTTTTAGCTCTAAATATCTTCTGCAGCTAATAGTTTGTAAATGGCTGCCAAATAATTACGCTCTGTAAGTTTCAAGAAAATCTGTGGTGTGGTTTATGAGTTATCTTGCTAAAAAAAAACAGCTAACAACACAGCTAACGGTGATTAGCTCCAGAGCAGGAGGCCGGGCAGCGACAGAGTCAGTCCGAGCAGAGGAGGCTTTTTTCGGACACATGAGCTAGAAACGGTCGGTGTACTCTCTGGAAGTGTCTCCCTAGCGGACAAAAGTGGTACTGCACCATTTTTTGCCCAAAATGAAAAACAGCGATATCAGAGCCAAAAATGGGTCTAAAAATATGGGGAAAAATCCATAAATAACACACTTGGGCGTATAAGCTGCAGGACATTCAAATTAGTAAAAAAAAAACTGCGTGTTATACGCCGAAAAGTACGGTACGTACAGTAGATGTTTTTTTTTTCCTGAACCAGGAAGTCTTTGATTGCTATCTTCAAGCTGTCCTGCTCCATGGAGCAAAAGTTGCTCTGTGAGCATGTGAGGCTCATGCTCGTGCATGCAGGGGATTCTTTCTCTCCCCGTTCTCTTCTCCCTGTTTCACTGGTTTGACTGTGACCCGTTTGGTAATTTCACTGGTCAGATTAAATTGTTTAAACCACACGGTTCAATGTCTGTGAAGAAAGTAGCTGCTTATACACAGGAGAGTACGGTAACTTGATTGTCACAACTGTCTTTTTCTGTTTACCAACACCTGTTTTTCCTCACCCAGAGTGTTTTTAGACACCTTCCACCCAACCCCCTCCTAAAAAAATTAAATATATAGTAGTTACTCACTTATCGCAGGGGTTACATCCCAGACAGGTGAAAATCTGCGAAGTTGGTAGGTTATATTGATTTTATTATTTATTTAAAAAAATTAAGGCTTTATAACGCCAAATTTACACTACATGCGTTCCGGCTCCGCCCCGCTCCGGTCCGACCTCCGCAGCAAATACGCACCCATTATAATCAATGACAGAATTTACACTGGCTCCGCACGGCGGCGGCGAGCTGCGCCGAGCGGACGGCAGTCCGTCAAAATTAGAAATTTTTCTATTTCTGCCGGACGCCGGAGCTGTGCCGGAGTCAACTTTTGAAGATTACGTCGCACCAACAGGAAAAGGAACGAGCACAACTTCCGTATTTACAAAATAAAATCACCACGGGCGGACTAATCCTAGCTCTATACGGATTTATTTGTACAAAAATGCTGTCAAACTATCATTTATGACTACGCCTACAAACGCAATACAAGAAATAAATAAAGTATTTTATTCTGAAATGTAATAGATCACTTCCTGTCGCTCAAACCATGTCCTGTCGCTCATATCTCAATGCAAAAAACAATCAAACAGCGAGGCAGTCTCTACTGTTGTTCTCCTTCTTCCACCGAATGAATTGTTTTGTTCTGACTTCCTTATTTATCACTTGATTTATCGCGCAATCTCGCAATTCCCGCGCATGCGTCTCGGAGCAGCGCATCCAGGCGGACCTGAGCTGAGCGGAGGGAGTGTAAACTGGACTTGAAACGCTCAGCTGCGACCTGCGGAGCGGGGCGGGGCAGAGCCGGAACGCATGTACTGTAGTGTAAATTTGGCGTACACCTGTTGCCGCTGGTCAATTTTTTCCATGGGGGGCCATCTAGTGGTCATAAAAAGGTACTACTGAAGAAGGGGGAAAAAAATAATTTCTTTTAAAATTTGATACACAATTATATTTCTCCATGAATGAATCCAATCAATTACTAAGACTACAAGCATGTTTTAAAGACGTAAAAACATGGATGACCCTTGATTTTCTGATGTTGAACACAGATCAGACTGAGGTTTTGGTTTTCTGACCTGAGCACTTAAAGGTTCAGTATGCAGTTTCTGTAGAACTGCAGCACTTAGAAATATTTTCAACAGGCAAAGCATTCTGATCCCTCCCCCTCAGAGCCATATGTGGCTCTGCCCCCTTGTGGTCTGTTGAATTTCAAATTCAAGCTCTGTTTTTATTGGCTGGTTACAAACTCTGTTTTTATTGGCTGGAAAATGGCGGGTCACCTTTTCTTTTTAGAAATGCTTATTTACCACCTGGAGAAGCAAGGGGACAATATTTTTTTTATTTTTTTTCAGAGATTACCTGGCTAACATCAGTCTGTCAGGAGGTAGTGACAGAGTGAAGAAATATGTTCATAAAAAAAGCTACATACTGAAGCTTTAAAT
>JBBPBX010035725.1:8125-25076 GCA_038048925.1 Garcialebias charrua
TTAGGGGTGTAACGAGATCTCGTTGTACGAGATCTCGCGATATTAAACTCCCGCGATATCTCTCGTTGAGAGGTAACGTTGTCTCGCGAGATGCTAATGCTAATGCTAGCAGAGCCCCTAGCAAGTCAGCGTCACGGACAGCATGGCTTCGCCGGATGAAGTTGCTATAGAAGACGCCCCAACTACTGATGGAGGGTGCCGCAGACGCCTCTACATTGATGGAGGGTAACGGCGCTGCCGACGCTGCCCCGAATGTAAAGACACGCGTGTAAACACCGGTGTGACCGGTGTTGCCAGATAGAGTCCCACCCACCCAAAGCAATCTCTACCCGCAAAAGTCAGAAGGAAAATCGCGGTGAACCGCCCAATCTGGCAACACTGGTGAGTGACGGCTGCAGAGTCAGTTTTGGAAAGTCCTGCGTGAATATCTATTTTTTTAAACAAAGTTGAACGTTCTAAGGTCTAAGGAGATTCAATCAGTAAAATGAAGACATCAGTTGGGTTTGTAATACATGTTAAAACAGAATAAAAGCCTTTTTGCGGCATAAAACCGATCTTTGAAGTTTTCTTGAACTAATGTTAAAATCTCGTCTCGTTCTCGCGAGATCTGTGATTTTCTCGTCTCGTCTCGTGAGTTTTGTGTATCGTTACACCCCTAATATATATATATATATATATATATATATATATATATATATAATATATATATATATATATATATATATATATATAGATATGTATAAATAAACGCACACACAGCATACATATAGGTGCGTGTGTTTATTTGCCAGTTATGAACGAAAATATTAGTATCATTTAATCACTGACTACATAAAATCATAACACTAAAAGCTGTCTCTTAAATCATACCTGGTGTTCTCGATCATCTGGAGGATACAGAGTCTTTTTTCAGGTGGTTTCTCGTAGCCCAGCCACAAAGAAGGATGCAGGTTTTTGTTTTCGGAGCATGTTCAACACACACTAGTTGCAGCCACAAATTCAGCTTCGTCTGATTATTCTACAGCCACGAACAGCGCAACAGGTACCCGAGCTCCACAAGACATCTTCGTGACAATATTAGCTCGAAATAACAGAAAACAGAACTTTAACAGAACTTCTACGACGCGCACAGATTAGCAAGTAAACAACGAGGAGCCAATGCAGAAATTCTACTTCCGGGGTCAAACGGAAGTAAGACACATTATCGCTTCTACAGTGACACCCCCAAGAATATGGTGGATAATGTCAGCAAACAAATATATTTTTTAAGGTGTTTATCCTGCTAAATTTTAAAGAAATGCGTTCCCACTAGTGCGGGTGCACGTAGCGTAACTAATTTTTTTAATCCAGCTGATTTGACTATTACGTTCATTTATTAAGGGAGCAGGGATGCCTTGTCTGTAAATTAGACTAACAAAGTTCTCTGAGTAGCCTCTGTTGTTGTTTGGGAGGTGTTGTTTGTCAATTTACATACAGTTTTGTGTCTTCTAACAGAGACCTCAAGGGAACCTCCTACTGTTTAAAGGGGACCTCAGATGTATTTTTTAAATTTTTATGGTATTTCTGTGGGATATCCAGACCCTATTCCTTCAATTTAATGCACAAAATAATTATTAGATAATCAATTATACCCTTTTTAATTCTGCCATTTTTAACTTTCGTTTTGAACGACCGGTTTCTTGAAGTCCACGCCCTTCAACGATCTGTTCACGCCCTCTGTAACAGCCAGTATCTGTAATGTGTTGTTGTTTTAAAATTAGCTCTTTTTTTATTACTCATTTGACTTACTGTTAGTGTTAGCTTAAGATAACTTACCGAAACCCGTCTGAGCGCGCCGCAGTTTGCTGCTCCTTTTAGCATTAGACCACCCGAATCCGAAGCTAATGTTAGCTTGTTCCTCTTCCGGTTTTCGCCAGCTCCGCTCGTTGCACGCGATGAGATTTTGGGAGTTATCGCTGTTCCAGTGAAGACAACACAAAGTTCACCAAGTGTCTCCCGTAAATTAATCTGTAAGGAGAAGGTCCTCTTGCTGCGAGCCTGCTGCGAGGCTGCTGCAAGGCTGTACAGTTGAAGCTCCGCTCCATCGCGCCGGAAGAGGGTCCCGTCGAACCCGGTCCTTCCGCCTGTGGTCCGCTCGTTTAATTTTTGCCGGCTGCGCGTTGGCAGCGATCGCAAATACACTAAAAATTGAACTAAAACATAAAAATAACAATTATACTTTATTTATAAAGCCATTTAAAAAAACACAGCTGCAACAAAGTGCTGTACACATGAAATTAAGAACATATAAACAAAAGATGAGATGAAATCATGAAAAACAACAGTCATGTGTTTAATACAGAAGTGGGTTGAGCCTAACCAGGGGTTGCTAGGTGAGGGGCTGGACTCAGGTTTGATCTGATTGGCTGGCGGCTTGTGACGTCAATAAATGCAGGAAGTGTGAATCCTGGTGTATTTATCAAAAATAAATAAATCTACTTAGAGTAAATAAACCACTGGGTGCATTTTTTTGGCACAAGGACTGTTTTTTTATGAAGTAAATACCCAAAGTTTAGTAAAAAAACATTAAAAAGTGAATTTTGCATGTGTGGTCCCCTTTAAGGTGTGATCTTTCAATTTACATGTATGTGTTACAAACCCCCCTTTGTTAAGCTGGGATGTGTCGTTTTGTCAATTTAAATAGAATGGGCATGTTAGTTAATTTGTGGTGTTATTTCAGTTTCCAATTTCATATGTTGGTGCGTGACTTGTAAGCCTGTATAAAACTTCTCGTTCTCACAGCTTCCATTCAGAATTGAAAAAGACTTCTGGACAGAAGTCGAAACGTTTTCTGCAACAAATAAAGTCCAGTTGATCCTGTATTGAACGCCTTTTTTGATTTCAGCTAAGACACATTTTTGCTATAATTTTCAGCAAACAAATAATTGTTTTTACTGTGTTAATCTTGATAAAATCCTTCCGTGCACGCTCCTGCGGCCATTTCGCAGCCGATCCATTTTCGGCAAAACACTGGCCCATATTTTGAGTTGTCATCGGTGACGCGTAACATACGCGATGTGTCAGCGGTGATGCATAATAGATGCGGTGTATACGGAGGTGCAACACGTTTATGGATTTTTCCACTTTATTGGACATAATTGGACTAATGCGACATATAGGGTGGAGCGACTTTTAAGCCGGAAAGTACGGTGTGTCTATTTATGAACTGATGTGGTGTTTTGGAATAATCTACTAGAGCAACATTTTGTGCCCAGTACCCCAAATTATGACACGACGATGTTAAGTAGAAAATGACAGAAAGACCCGAGTTATTAGGATTTTCCCTCTGGGGTGCTTCAATGCACTAGCTGTCCAAGCAATTGTAGCTCAAGTGGATAAAAGTGATCCAACTATAATCATCCACAACGATCCTGCTTGTGTGTCTGTAACCAGTGTACACTCATCCAGTATGTCTCCATTAAAATGTGCCCTGGCAGCTTTTCTCCCACTTGCCTGGTTGTGCTTTTTTCCATGTGCTGACACTGATAAACAAATGTGGCTGAAAATCCACGTTGCCTTAGAGCTGTGCCTGAACCCTACTGAGGACCAGGAAGTCATTCTAACAGATAATCCAATAAGCTGATGCCATCCTGTTCCTGGCAGTGTAACCTGGTGAGCAAGACTAGCAGCTGGGAGGTGACAGGAAGAGTGTCTCTTCACCTTTTTGAGCCCCACTGGCTTGCAGACAGTCACAACGACCGCCTCCTGCCAAGTCATTCATTAACCCCGGCAGAGGGACTGCGGGAAGAGCAAGGAGGACGGGAAGCAGAAGATGAGGAGAGTGCAGTCTCTGTGGGAGATATGAATAAATGTACAACAGAGAAAAGGGTAAGGGAGAGGAACTTCAGAGAACGTGTAAACAATGTTGTTCAAATTCTGTTCTTATTCATGCATCGTCTTGTGTTTTTCCACTGATACTCTTTTTTATTTCCTTTTGTTTCATGATCAGAATAAAAGATTAAAAGACTGTAAATAAAAGACTGTACTGGAACACCCGAAGCTGCTGTTCGGGCACGTATACGTGTGGCGTGGAATAAATGGCTTCTACTCGCTTCTATACTGATGTGGCGTGACATCCCACTACTCCTACGTTCAAGACTCTATGGCTCAGTGATACATCCCGTGCTGTTGTATGGCGCAGAAACATGGACAATGACAAGAAAACTTGAACAGCAACTTCACCGAACCGACATGAAAATGCTCCGATGGATTCAACGCATTAGTCTTAAAGGTCACATCCAATCGACCGAAATCCTGCGTCTAGCTGGCTTATGTGCGATTAAGGACGCATGCTGGCGACACCGTTTGCGGTGGTTCGGTCATGTTAAACGAAACAGTGCTGTACTTGCTATTGCAAACCTTGAAGTACCTGGCACCCGTCCCAAAGGCCGTCCGAAAAAGACCTGGTTGCAAACGATTCAACAAGATCTGAAAGCGCTGAACCTCAATGAATTGGACGCAACTGACCGCCTAATCTGGCGTCAAAAACTTGGCGACAAAGAAGTAGCGTCCCACCACGGAATCGAGAAAACGGACGTTAAACGAAGATAGATGGATAGATATATCAGAATAAAAGATGGATGACTGGTGTTCAGCATCAGAGCAGGGAGGAGCTGGCTGTCCTGTTTGGACCTGGATGCCACAAGAGCACTTGAAGCTTTGCAGTGTTAATAAATCTAGAAGAAAAATGAGAAAACGAGAGTTTCCTGAGAAGCTTTGAGTCAAGTTAACATCCAAGAGGAGTGAAAAACTTCTGGGCCATTGTTGAGTTTAGACAAGAAAGGACAGAGGGGGAGGAGGGACGGGGTCTTGCAGAAGAAATGAGAAGAAAGAAAAGGCCATGCCTGTGAGACTGGAGCACTGTGGTATTTTAGTTGTCAGCCAAGAAAGTGAAAAGCCACACGAGCAAACATACACAGGCAGAGGCACGAATACAAGGCTATTTTCTTCCTCTGCATCCTCTCACCTTTATAGTGTGTCCATTGTGTTCCCCACAGCTCGTGCACACAGTCTCACACACACACACACACGTGCACGCTCACTCAGAGGAAACACTCTCTGATCCCATGGTGAGAGCGAATGGGAGGCCACTGCTCACTTATGGCCACCGGCGCTCTGCTGCTCTGCAAACGGAGCTGGAGTTGCCTGTAGATGGCACTATGGCTCTGCACAAGAATGCTGTTGTACATTACCTTTGCATACACACAGTGTGTAATGTGCATATCCATCTACTCACACAATGCATTCATGTGAAGTCACTAGTCCCTCAAATAGACAAAAAGATAACACATTACACTTCCATACATACATTCACAAAACTGTAGAGCTGCAGAGAGAGTGGACTTGAACTACTCTGACAGTTTTGTCACTGGATAACTATGTGAAGACTGTTTTTGTTTGTCTGTGTCCTGACAGCAGGGAACTCATGCACACACACATTAATCTATATGCATGAGTAATGCAAGCTGCTGAGACACAGTTCAACATTTGATTGTTATCACAACCCTTGTGTAAAATGACAACTCGTCTGTCTGATGTGTTGCTATCTCCTAAATGTCACCGGTCCTGTTGGAGGCAAACCTGCTGTCATTTTGCTAGCTCTCACTTTGCCTCCTGGCTCATGAGCACCCCAAGCAGCGCACTCGTTGATGCAACCGTGAGACGAACAAAGATTCAGAGAGGGATACAAATAGATGTCAAGGAAAGGCACCTAAAAAAAAGAGAAAATGCATTTAATGAAAAATAAACAAAAAAGGGACACTGTGGACCTGCTGAACTACGGGATGTGTCGCTGTGAGGCCTGGAGAGTTGTGTTCAGAGGAGCTGGGTGTTCCGTTGCGTTGACTCGAGGAGAGAGGAAGGTTGCTGAAATAGATGACTCGCTCAGGGCAGTACACACTCTCAGAACAGATGCAGCCACAGCATTTCCTTAATAGTGTTCCTTACACAGTAATAGTGGGAATACATCTGCAGGGTGCGTGTGCGTGTTCGGGTTTGCGACTGTGGCTTTCCATCTCTTTGAACTCTCCGAAGATTAAAATGAAGTTTCAGGTTTTTTGATCAGCGGGTTGAAAAAGTGAGGGAATTTGGGCAAAACGTACTGACTTTGAGCACTGTAGTGTGTGTGTGTGCATTTAAATGTGTGCACATTCATCTTTAAAGAACATTTGGTTCTGAACACGGATAATTGAAAATCTTTTTTTTTGTATAATAAGGGATTTAAACCAGCAAAGCCTGCTGGGTAGTCCATCTCTCCCACTGATACTTTAATACCAGTTTTAGTATAAAGCATTTAGACTTCTATTGGAGTGCATTACCTCGTTTATTTTCTGTGTTTGGTACACAGTGGTTTAACTGAATATTTCCTCAATTTACCTTTATCCCTATATGAAATAGGGAGATCAATATCAATTTGATGTTCAGTAGAAGATTTGATTTTGTGTGGTTAAAGTCATTGTGAAACCAGAGCTTCTGTTTAAATGTTTGAATATAATCTCTCCTGCACTTTACGTCATCAAGGCACATTTTTGGATCTATAATAATGAAAAACATTTTAAAAGCATTTATATGTGTATTTTGGAGTTGGTCACAGACAGAAAATGGAGAGGCTGGAGAGGGTTTAAACTATTTTCTGTCATGATTAGAAGGTCAGACCCAAATGAGAACTAAGGGAAAGCAGACTCAACTCCAGAATAATTTATTTACAGCGAATGAATATGAAATGATCTTATTTACAAGGGAGCCTGAGATTGTTTTCACACCTGATTGTCCAGTAGACTTAGTTCAATTAGGGACCAAAATTTGGAATATTTTACTCTTTCAGCTGGTGCGGTTCGCATTCACACTGCACTGTCAATCGAGCCAACCTGTTCACCCCCCACCTGTGGTGGCGCTGCACCAAGAACTACTGAAGGAAAATACACAAAAACCTCTGAAGAAGACACTTCTTCTTCGTTTGGAAATTTTTTTCTTCTTCATCTTCTTTCGGCTGCTCCCTGTGTTAGGGGTCGCCATAGCGAACTAAGTCACACGAAGACTTGGCAGTTAGTTTTACGCCGGATGCCCTTCCTGACACAACCACAGACCACCAAGCTACCACAGCACTCTGTGTGGAGCAGAGCGCTGTTATCTATGCCACCTGGAGGAGCCGATGGTAGGGATTAAGGGCCTTGCTCAAGGGCCCAGAATAGAGCGTCTGAGGGTGGGGGCAGGTGTGGGTGCTTCACCTACCCCACCCACATTTCTGTTGTTGTTGGTACCGGGGCTTGAACTGGTGATCTTCCAATCACAGGCCCACCTTCTTTAACCTCTGTGCCACCACTCCCCTTTTTCTCATTTTGGAAATAAAAACAAAAATTGAGTGGCAACAAATACGAGCGGTTTTAGGATTTCTGTTTTGTTTGTGGCACATGCCAAACATTTTTCAACAATAGACTCGGCACGAGTGAAAGATAAGGCAGAAGACTATGGAGAATGTTGTTTTTCACACAACATGGCTGAGATGGCGTCATATGAAATATGAGAAATGTGTGTTGTTTTGGTTGTATTTACCCAGAATGCCCTGCGCTGTAGTCCACTTCCTGCTTTTGGAGCAGTCTCCGGTCCACTTGCATTCACAATGCATTCGAACCGCGCTAGAGTTAGCTTTAACTGAATCAAGACCTAGGTATTAAGCCGGACCAGAGTTCGCTTTTTTTGGTCCACATCAGAGGTTGATTGTGCAATTTACACCTCCCCAAAAGAACTGGACTTTCTATGCAAACAGACTCGAATTTGATTAAAGCAGACTAAACAGGGCTGGTGTGAATGCACCCTGAAACACCTAAAGAGGAAGGAAACCGGGCAAGTGGAGAAACGTAGAAAGAAGTTTGCCAATTGACAAGTGGGTAAGCTCTTACTGGGTAGTGCCGACAATGATGCCGTGGAGAAGAAGGTGGTTCTAGGTAGAGGTAGGTAGAGTTAGCGGTGGAACTGAGGGTGAGCAAGTTTCCTTTGCAGTCACAAGGAAATTGACGAGGGATCCAAGACATGAGATTTCAGGAGGCAGATATAAGCACAAGGAGGAAGGATGGCAAGCCATAGTTTCACTTAATCACAAAGTTAGGCTGCAAGCAGCAACTGGGAGTTATACAATGCTCCAGTAAAGGAGTAGGCTGTCCTGCAGTCCTTTATACCCCTGGAGCTCATTAGGGAGATTTTCCGTCTTAAAGTGGCACTGCCCAAGAACCAGGAAGCTGTGGAAAAAAGCTTGGGAAGCCCAAGGTGAAATTTCTGCAATCAAGTGGGAGGAATTCAATCCATCTATCATATTCCACATATTCCAAAGTTAGGTCTCAGGGGCAGCAGCTTGAGCAGGGAGGCCCAGACATATTTCCACAGCCACTTCTTCCATTGCTTCTGGGTGCACCCCAAGGTGTTCTCAGGCCAACCAAGAGACGTAGTATCACCATTCGTTCAACCTTTATGTATAAAGGTTAGTCCCATTGAGCCTCGTGGACTCATTTACAAGAGAGACCTTAGAGACCTCCAGCATGTCCTGGGTCTTCTCTGAGGTCTCCTCCCAGTCAGACATGCCTGAAGAACCTCCCTGGGGAGGTGCCCAGAAAGCATCCTTGCCAGATGCCCAATACATTTTTATTGGCCCCACTCGATGTGGAGGAGCAGCGATTCTACTCCAGATCTCTTCTGGATAGCTGAACTTCTCACCCTATCTCTAAGGGAGAGTCCAGCTTCCCTACAGAGGAAATAAATTTCAACCGCCTGTATCCACAATCTCATTCTTTCGGTCACTACCCAGAGTTTGTGACCATAGGTGAGGGTAGGAACGTAGACCAACTGGTAAACAGAGCATTGCCTTACAGCTCAGTTCCCTCTTCACCACAAAGGACTGGCACAGAGCCTGCAATACTACAGACACTGCACCAATCCATCTGTCAATGCTCCATTCTTCCCTCACTTGTGAACATAACTCCAAAATACTTAATAATAATAATAATAATAATAATAATAATAATGAATTCAATTTATAACGCACTTTTCATTAATGAAAATCTCAAAGTGCTACAAAGTGCAACAGAATTAAATGTCAATAAAACAAGTAATAAAACAAGTAAAATCAATAACAGTATCAACTAAGATCAAAAGTAGAATCATGAGGAGGTAGAGTATGCTCGGTTGAAAAGAAAGGTCTTCAAGCCGCTCTTAAAGTCAACCACAGACTGTGGGGCTCTCAGACAGTCAGGAAGAGAGTTCCACAGGCGGGGGGCAGCCACACTGAAAGCCCGGTCTCCCATGGTCCTTAATTTGGTTCTCGGAATGTGAAGGAGATTACTGTTCTGTGACCGCAGCGACCGGGTGGATGAGTATGGAATAAGAATATCCTTCAGATAATCTGGTGAAGCTCCATGTAAGCATTGATGTGTAATGAGAGCAGTTTTGTACTGAATTCTGTAGGTGACAGGAAGCCAATGAAGGTTATGGAGAATGGGCGTAATATGTTCAAATTTACGAACTCTCAACAAGATCCTTGCTGCACTGTTTTGAATATATTGAAGTTTCTGAAGGTTTTTGCCAGGGATTCCAATAAACAGGGAGTTGCAGTAGTCGAGCCTGGAGGAGACAAAAGCATGGACGAGCTTCTCAGCATCGGAAAAAGTTAGGGATGGGCGAAGTCTGGAGATGTTTCGAAGATGGAAGAAGCAAGTTTTAAACAGAAGCTTAATGTGATTTTCAAATGTAAGATTGGAGTCCATTTTTATTCCAAGATTAGTAACAGAGGTGGAGAGGGGGATGTCTTGTCCAGAAAAGGAAATTGTTGTTATAGTAGATGTTTGTACCTGGTGAGGGGTGCCAATCAGTATGGCCTCAGTCTTGGAGCAGTTTAATTGAAGAAAGTTCTGATTCATCCATGCCCTAATTGCCTCCAGGCAGGCAGAGAGGGCAGTGAGTGAAGATGGAGATGACAAGGTGGAAGATGAGGATGCTCCAGTCCTGATGTAAAGCTGTGTATTGTCGGCATAGCAGTGAAAAGAAATGTTGAACTGATTAATAATTTGACCTAAAGGCAGCATGTAAAGAGAAAACAGCAGGGGCCCCAGAACTGACCCCTGAGGGACACCACAGGAGACACAGACTGTCTGGGACGTGGCGCTGCCAAGACTAACACATTCCAGCCTATTGGAGAGGAAAGATTTGAACCAGTCCAGGACGGTGTCGCAGAGACCGACCTCTACATGAAGACGGTGGAGGAGGATACTATGGTCCACAGTGTCGAAGGCTGCAGTGAGGTCAAGGAGGACAAGGATGGAGGGAGAGCCAGTGTCAGCAGCCAAGAGGACATCATTGGTAACTCTCAGCAATGCAGTCTCTGTACTGTGAGCTGCCCTGAATCCAGACTGGAACTTCTCATACAGGGAGTGTTGTTGTAGGTGGTCCTGCAGCTGAGCAGCAACAGCTTTTTCCAGCACTTTAGACAGAAAAGGGAGGTGTGAAATTGGGCGGTAAACTTGTACTCCTCCACCTGAGGCAGAACCTCACCCTCGACCCAAAGAGAGCAATCCACCCTTTTCTGACTTGAGGGCCATGGCCTCAGATTTGGAGGTGCTGATTCACATGTAATTCTGAAATTGTTTCTATATTGTAGTATGTGTGTTGCATAAATCTCTAAAATGAAGTCATTTAAAATGTTTTTTAGACACTCAATATTCCAGTTACTTTCTTTAATCAGATATCACTTGAAACATTTTGGCATTTAATTCATTGGTCTGTCAAGAGCTTCTGAAGTAATTTGCAGAGCCACTAGGATGGAGTGGTACTTGCATGGACATACTAGTGAGCAGCTCTGTGGAAAAACGTTAACAGATGAACAGTTTGGTGAGTCGTCAATCCAAATTTAAAATTTACACTGAACTGAAAATGTCCATACTTTTTCTGTTTTGCCTATGAATCCAGACAGTACTGAAGGTTAGTCAAAGGGCTGCAAAGGTGAAATGGTTCACCTGCTGTGAACGACTGCTGGTTTGAAATAGCTCTTGTTTTATTTTTGACACGTTTTCATTCCTCCATCACACTCACTTTCTCCTTTGCAGACTTCAGCCCTGCTCTGCCCTCCCACCTGCACGTTCTACACCTGCTCCTCCTACCCACCTCATGTGTTGTACCTTTATCAAACACCACTTTCATACTTAACCTCCTTCCATTTGTCAGTCTTTCCATCCCCATTCCTCGTCTTTTCTTTCACTCTCCAGTATCTCCCCTCCCCCCCACTATACTATCTCTCATTAGAATTCTCCTTCCTTGTTTCTATCATCGCTCAACCTCACTCAGTCCTTCTATCAGTCTTTCTCCTCCATCTCATTTTTTTCCCTAATCCATATTCATGTAATTTCTAGATGGCAGCCTGGGGCTGCTGTTAGGGACTGTTACTTTGTGTTAAAGGTCTTGAAAGCCCACCTGATTTACAGTAATAACTTGGGATATATCCAGAAAAACCATTATCCAAACATGGACACACACATAAACAGACAAGTACACACACATTCAGAGTTCGCTTCGTACCTGCTCCAGCTACCGTCTGTCCTCCCTTTTGCTCACAATTTTCAGCATACCGTACTTATTAGGCTGAGCCACTTTAACATTTAGGCTTACAATTCTGTGATACGTAATGGATCCCAGGGGGAGTTGGTGCAGTCTGTCTGCCGTTGCGTGTTTCCCTGAGTGTATTGGTTTCCTTTACACTTGTATGTTTGAAGCTGTGAGGTAAATGGGAAATGCAAATATTAAAGAGCCATCAGTTCATACAGCAACAAGGGAGAATTGATTGAATTTGCACAGAGTTACAATAACTACAGAAGCACAGGAAAATCAAAGCTCCTCTGATGCATGAGGTGTCATCGCCTAAGTCGCACACTAAGCCAGCAGATTTGATCTAAATAAAAAAAATTGTCTTGAGCAACAAAATTAGCAGGGGTTTTTTTTTCTAGAAGAGTTTGATGCAATCCATCATCGCTTGTGTCAGTGAGGCCACGTAGATGTCAGCGAACCAAACTGGTATACAAATGTGGGTATTACACAAAAAGAACAAAACAGACAGAAACATATATGCTCACCACAACTCCACTTTACCCCAACAGTAATTAAAACTGACATTTACCCCAAAATTACACCACACGCGGCTCCGCCCCGCTCCGGTCCGCAGGTCGCAGCTGAGCGAGTCCAAAGCCCACTGCCTCCGCTCCGCTCAGGTCCGCCTGGATGCGCCGCTCCGAGACACGTGCGAGATCGCGCGATAAATCAAGTGATAAATAAGTAAGTCAGAACAAAACAATTCATTCGGTGGAAGAAGGAGAACAACTGTAGAGAGACTGCTGCCTTGATCTTCTCTCGTAAATGAGCTACATGGTTTGAGCAACAGGAAGTGATGTTTACATTTCAGAATAAAATACTTTTTTATTTATTTATTTCTTGTATTGCGTTTGTAGGCGTAGTCATAGTCATAAATATAATAGTTTAGTCATAGAATAGTCATAAATGATAGTTTGACAGCATTTTTGTACAAATAAATCCGTATAGAGCTAGGATTAGTCCGCCCGTGGTGATTTTATTTTGTAAATACGGAAGTTGTGCTCGTTCCTTTTCCTGTTGGTGCGACGTAATCTTCAAAAGTTGACTCCGGCACAGCTCCGGCGTCCGGCAGAAATAGAAAAATTTCTAATTTTGACGGACTGCCGTCCGCTCGCCGCAGCTCGCCGCCGCCGTGCGGAGCCAGTGTAAATTCTGTCATTGATTATAAAGGGTGCGTATTTGCTGCGGAGGTCGGACCGGAGCGGGGCGGAGCCGCAACGCGTGTGGTGTAATTTTGGGGTTAGGCCCTGTACACACGAAGCCTGGTGTTTGAAAAACGAATATTTGCGCTAAAAAAAATCTCTGTCCATGCATGTTTGGATATTTAAAATGTTCGTCTACATGTGCCGTTTATTTCACTACAGAGCGTTGTAAAGAGTATGCCCAACCCATAGGTGGCAGTGTAATGGCAGTGTAGTGCAGTCACAACCCTTCAACTCAGCCGCGACTTCCTGTTATTTATTTATTTATTTTCCTTTCGTTTGTGTGGACAGACTGCAAGGTTGAACTACTAAAATACCATGTTGGAGTACAAAGTTAATAAAACGCAGGAAAATGTCGACTGGGAATCATGTCAGAGCAGGTATGTTGACTTTTTAGCGCTTTTTTTTTCTCCGAGCATGTGACGTCAGCTCCAGCTGGAGCATAAACCTCCGGTTCTGAAAGTCCACACGCAGACGCGAACGCGGAGAATTCTCAAATCTCCACTTTGGTCGGAGTTTTGTTATTATTCGTTTATAGTTACATCAACCGGAGTTCACGTGTGGATGAAAGGCCAAACCGCATGATAAACTGTTCGGTTTTACTGATAAACGGCTACGTGTGTACAGGGCCTTATTGTAGCCATTGTTTTTACTTTTGTGTAAACTAAAGAAAATGGTACATGAATGTGGTTAAGTTCCTAAGTTCATTAGGTAATAGGATCACTTTCATGCTGTTAGACTTGAAGTGTCCAGTGAGTGTTAAAAAAAGACTGTTCATATTAATTTATTCAACAGTTTCAATGCAGTCCATCCATCCATCCGTCCATCCATCCATCCATTTTGTAGCACTTATCTGTAGTTGGGTGGTGAAAGCCAAAGGTCCAGAAAGAAAGCCCAAACATCCATCTTCCATGAAACCCTCCCTAGCTCCTCCTAAGGGATCCCGATTTGTTTTCAGACCAGTTAAATAATCTGTCCAGCTATGTATGGTTCTTCTCCCAGTGGGACTTTCAAAACTTTCAGAGTGAGATGCCCAAGAGACATCCTAATCTTCATTATGTACTGCTGTCGATGACCTGATCATATAGAGCAAAGTATTTCCGTTTTGGAATCTGTTGATTTATTCTGCTGAAGTGGGGGCAGCAAAATGTTTGACTAAGGTCTAGATCTGGAACCTAATGAAGTCTTATCCAGACAAAGACCAATTGTTAAATTTCAAGAAAATAAACTATTTATAAACACTACTACTACTACTACTACTACTACTACTACTACTACTACTACTACTACAACAATGATAACAACAACTACTAATGGTAAATGGAGCTTATTTATATAGCGCTTTCCAGCCCCCTGTGAGGAGCCCCAAAGCGCTTTACAATACCAGCCATCCACCCATTCATTCACACATTCATACACCGGTAGTGGTAGCCTGCCTTGCAAGGCGCCATCCAGACCTACCGGGAGCAACTCGGGGTTAAGTGTCTTGCCCAGAGACACAACGACACATGGTGGGCGGATGCGGGATTCGAACCTCCAACCTTCCGATCGGGGGTCGACTGCCATTACCACTGTGCCACGGCCGCTGCCATTACCACAGTGCCACGGCCGCCCTACTACTACTACTAACTATTACTACTACCACCACCACCAATATTACCCATTATTACTACTACTACTACTGATACTATTACTACTACTACCAATAATACCTATTATTACTACTACTAATACTATTACTACTACTACCAATAATAATAACAACTACTAGTACCAACAATAATAACAACTACTATTACTACTACTAACAATAATAACAATAATAAAAACAACTTATGTACATTTTTTCAACATTATTGGTTCCACATCTATCCAACCTTGGAGCTTGAGGGTTCTGTACAGGATCTTTTTTTTTTTTTTTACTTTTTAAAATAATAGGCTCTTTAAAGGTCCCTGATTTTATTCACTAAGACCTGTTGGAGCCACTCTTCTAGTCTGGGGGACATCAAGAGTTGTTCATTTTGCGGGTCATATATATATATATATGTAATGATTCACGTTCATGATTCACGTTCATGTCAAGTCATGCTATGTTTTTGGGGTTNACAGTGATACTCAACTGCTACAAACCGGATTCCAAAAAAGTTGTAAACAAATTGTGAATAAAAACTGAATGCAATGATGTGGATATGGCAAATGTCAATATTTTATTCGTAATAGAACATAGATGACAGATCAAAAGTTTAATCTGAGTAAATGTAACATTTTAAAGGAAAATATGTTAATTCAAAATTTCACAGTGTCGACAAATCCCCCAAAAGTTGGGACAAGTAGCAATAAGTGGCTGGAAAAAGGAAATTGAGCATATAATGAACAGCTGGAAGACCAATTCACACTAATTAGGTCAATTGACAACATGATTGGGTATAAAAAGAGCTTCTCAGAGTGTCAGTGTCTCTCAGAAGCAAAGATTGTAAGAGGATCACCAATTCCACCATTTTTGCACAGAAAGATAGTGCAGCAATACCAGAATGGTGTTACCCAGCGTAAAATAACAAAGACTTTTAAGTTATCATCATCAACCGTGCATAACATCATCAAAAGATTCAGAGAATCTGGAACAATGGCTGTGAACTTATGTTCTTGCAAATTATTTTTTTTTCCTGAGGAATTACATAAGTTTTTATTACATTCTGTGTACCGGTATGTATATATATATCAAAGTCAAAAGTCAAAGTCAACTTTATTGTCAGAACTGCAATATGTACTGCTTATTTCAGCTTATGTTCCTTTCAGCTTATTTCTGATCATTTCAGTTTTTTCTCCTATTTCAGCTACTACAGTATTTAGCTGTTTTTATGCTAATTTTATTTTATTTTTTTAACTTCTTCTGCTAAGTCCACATTCTTGGAGCTCATTTCAGCTCTTTAAAGTCAAAAAGGCAAAGTCAACTTTATTGTCAGAACTGCAATATGTACAGGACATACACAGGATTGAAATTGCATTTCTCTCTCAGTCCCTCGGTGCAACAGTAACCATTTAAACACTAAACAATTAATAAACAAGCATAAAATGAAATAATAAAAGTTTAGTACTGTCCTGAGTTTTTTGCATAGTAGTTTTTCATAGTAGTAAAAAAGTATAAAAAGTTTCACCAACACCAAAACACCAACATTTAATAAACATAATCATAAAATGAAATAGAGTGTAATACTGTCCTGAGTTTTTTCATAGTAGTTTTCCATAGTAGTATAAAAGTATAAAAAGTTTCACCAACAGCAAAAATGAAATAGAGTGTAATACTGTCCCGAAGTATAAAGTATATCTATAAAATAAATGAAGGTTCTGGCATTTGACATTTGTAAAGAGTGACAAAGCAGCATATGGGGTTAATGTACACAGTATATGTATGAGGTAGTTGATATTGGTATAGAAACAAAGTGGCATTATGCAATAAGGCTAGTAAAAAGAATATATACTGTATATCAGCAGTAGTGTAGATATAAAAAGTCTAGATGTAAACAGTAGTAATAAATGTAAACAGTAGTAATAAATGTAAACAGTAGTAATAAATGTCAACAGTAAATGTAAACAGTAGTATGACTATAGGCAGTAATGTAATACAAACATTAGTGCAAATATGAGAAGTAGTGCAAACTGAATGAGCACATGACCGTGAGTTGAGTGAATGACCCGTATTGATGACACAGAGTCCAGTGTTAAAAACTTTGTGTTGTGTGGTAATGTGTGAAAGTTTTTTGTGATTAAGGCAGTACAAGTGGGAGGGAGGGCAGAGCTGGCAGAGTGTTAAGCATCCTGACTGCCTGATGAACAGAGCTGTCTCTCAGTCTGCTGGTTCGAGCCTGGAGACTCCTCAGTCTCCTCCCCGATGGCAACAGGCTGAAGCAGCTGTGTAGTGGGTGTGTGGGATCACCTGCCATGCAGAGGGCTTTCCGAGTGAGGCGGTTGCTGTGTAAGTCCTGTAGTGAGGGCAAGGAGGTGCCGACAATCTTCTCAGCTGCTCTCACTATACGCTGGAGGCTCTTTCGGCAGGATGCAGTACATGCACCATACCACACCGTGATGCA
>JBBPBX010035726.1:0-31893 GCA_038048925.1 Garcialebias charrua
TATATATATATATATATATATATATACACAAGTAACAGACTCTATTCTACCATAGTGCATTAACCTTTAACTCAAAATAAAATACAGACTTGACCTGGACCTGCCAATTGTCCAGGCTGCAGTCTTACGGCTTGAAGTTTACACAAGAATGTTCCTCCACACAAACAAATGTCAAGCTCACAACGAGCCAAGTTCCACAAATTAATGAATTAGACATCTTGTCAATGCAGCTCTGATTGCTGTGAGTTAATTATTATGAATGATTGGTTAAAATGTATTTTCAATAGGTAAATTCAGAACTTGACCAGACTCCTAACCTGTCCACTCATCTAAGAAAAATTCTATCTGCAATATAACAACAAAAACTGCCCAGTTGTGAGATGATTCACCAAATCTGACAAAACCGATTTAATCAGTCCTTCAATTTACATGTTTTTTGTTGTTTAACAGAAAGTATAAAGTCTGATGATAACCACAATGACAGCAATGCTGAGGATGAGGAAATCTCTACTGCAATTGGTAAAATTTTTGAAAAGTTACTATACAATATAAGGTATTTTAGAGCAAGTTTTTAGTTTTCTTTCACTGTATGTATATCCTGGTGTCAGCACACAGTTGAGTTGTTTGTAACTAAATGGAAAGATCAAGGGTTTTATAGGATGTCCTAACTCTTAAGAATCAGAATACATTTCTAAAATTGATTTTTCTTTTAACAAATCTTTATTTTCCTTAAGTACAACACAAGATCTGAATTGTATTCATAGTAAAGGTTAATATGAAAAATGTGCTACTCTATTTTTGTAGAGCCATCAGAAGTGCAAACGCTTCCTCAAGATAGAAATGAAATGACACCACCCCCACCACCACCACCATCCAGGAAACGTAAACCACCACCCTCATCCCCAACAGATGATGATGAAGAGGAGATACCATTGAAAGGCAGCTCCACAAGACCTTTCTCAAAAGGTAAACTAGTACAACCCTTGTGTGCTTAGTCTCAGTCCACAACTCAGAGTATTTGGAGTGGGCCTTAGAATCACTTTCTAGATACCCTGCTATGTGCTCTCCTTCACCCCTCACACTTGCAACCTTCTAGTCAACAGCCCGGTCTGTTGTCCCAACAGTCACTCGTTCCTCCCTTTACATTCCTTTACTTCCCTGTTTTATCCTGCTGACTTGTTTGTGTTTCCTGTGTTTATTTGTCTTTTCATCGTTTTTTATTAAACATTTTTCATCTACAAGCTGCCTCTGCCTCTCTGCATTTGAGTTCACCTTAAAACAACACATCATGACAAGTTGCAGTATAGTATAGTGAGTTTTATTTCCGAATGTACACTCCAGACACACATTTGTTTGTCAGGTTTTTGACATGAATCACAAAAAAACAGTACTTTAACAAGTACAAGTCTACATAGTATACATAGTATTGGGATAATGCAGGTCAGTAAAATCACTAAAATTGCTGTCACATTTGAAATATTTTCTGGAAACAATGTTTCATGGGGTGAAGGTATGCTTTTGACTATTTTGACTCATCGCCCATCTATATTTTTTATAAAAAGTATTTCAATAGTATGGATTTTAAAGTAATTCTAAGTTTAAAATTGTTGACTATCCATTAATATAATATGCCTTGTGCTATGCTGTTCTGTTCAATATTTGTCATTGAACAGTATTTAGAAATAAATGTACTTATTGGTAAATGAGCTCTAAGGTTTCTCAGTTTGCTTATCTGATCTTTTTAAGGTAAAAGACCTGCAAAGAAAACACCCTGGACTGCAGACGAAGTCCATGCCGTCGAGAAACACCTGGGTGCTTTCATAAAATCTTTCACAGTCCCAGGAAAAAATCACTGTGAAAAATGCTTGAAGGCAGAACCAGTGGCTTTAAAAAATCGAACATGGCAAAATGTGAAATTTTTCATTCATAACCGCAATACATCCAACAGGAAGAAGCTTGATCGTCGTTAAATAGGCATGCTTTATATATTTAGTTTTCCTTTTGTGCTATTTGCACTATTTGTCTTTTCCTTGATGCATGCTCAATAATCAAGGTATAAAAATCTAAGAAAAAGATAAGTCTGGTCGTCTGGACATTCCAAAAAGAAAACAAAGCAAAAAAAAAATTTTTGTAGAAACGTTTCGTCTTTCATCCGAAAGACTTCCTTAGTCTGAGCTACTGTATTCAGCTCAGTCTTATAAATGGCACCCTCTCACAGTGGATCAACCAGTTTGCTAATGACAGCCGAAACCAGCTGTTCCCATGATCAAGGAGGATCATCAGCCTAACGATGGATCGTTAGCACCCTGATGGTTGTTTGCTATTCACAGAGGGCTGAGTGATACTAGCAATAACAGCATTGTAAGAGGGGGACAGTTGAACCCGGAGGCCTCCACCTCTATTTAATGATGGACAGTTTCTTTTCACAAAGATGGCCTCCTTTACTCCTCTCTCAAACCATGGTTCCTCTCTATCAAGGATGTGAACATCTTCATCCCTAAAAGAGTGACCTCTGGCCTGGAGATGAGAATAGCCCACAGAGTCCTGGCCTGATGATGTTGATCTTCTGTGCTGGGCCATCCTTTTGGCCAATGGCTGTTTAGTTTCCCTGATATAAGACTGATCAACACCCTCCTAACACTGAACAGCATACACAACATTACTCTATTTTTGCTGGGGGAATGGATCTTTGGGATGCGAGGGTTTCAGAGACATTGAGACATTTATTTTCCAAACACAACGTACCAGTGGCTTTTAAACCCCAAAATACATTACGGCAAAGACTGGTTCATCCCAAAGCTCCAGTCCCCCGGCACAAACAGAGTAATATTGTGTATGCTGTTCCGTGTCAGGAGGGCTGTGGTCAGTCTTATATCGGGGAAACTAAACAGCCACTGGCCAAAAGGATGGCCCAGCACAGAAGATCAACATCATCAGGCAAGGACTCTGTGGTCTACACTCATCTCCAGGCCAGCGGCCACTCTTTCAGGGATGAAGATGTTCACATCCTTGATAGAGAGGAACAATGGTTTGAGAGAGGAGTAAAGGAGGTCATCTTTGTGAAAAGAAACCATCCATCATTGAACAGAGATGGAGGCCTCCAGGTTCAACTGTCCCTCTCTTACAATGCTGTTATTGCTAGAATCACTCAGCCCTCTGTGAATAGCAAACAACAATCAGGGTGCTAACGACCCATCGTTAGGCTGATGATCCTCCTTGATCATGGGAGCAGCTGGTTTCGGCTGTCATCAGCAAACTGGTTGATCCACTGTGAGAGGGTGCTATTTATAAGACTGAGCTGAATACAGAATCTCAGACTGAGGAAGTCTTTCGAACGAAAGACGAAACATTCCTACACATTCTTTTTTGCTTTTTTTTTTTTTTTTGAATGTCCAGAGGACCAGACTTAGCTTTTTTAGATATTTGTCTTTTCATTGTTTTTAATGTTTATTTGAAAAACTGGAGACGCCTCTCTAATACCTTTAAGAAAAGGTTGTTGTTGTTTTTTTTTCTTCTTTTTTACAGCCACTGGGCATCTCTTTTTTTTTCTTTTTTATAGCCACTGGCCATCTTTGTAACTATAGTTAATAAAAAATGTGTTTTGCAATTATTTGTTTTTATTTTATAAGACTGAGCTGAATACAGCATCTCAGACTGAGGAAGTCTTTCGGACGAAAGACGAAACATTCCTACACATTCTTTTTTGCTTTTGTTTTGTTTTTTGAATGTCCAAAGGACCAAACTTAGCTTTTTTAGATATTTGTCTTTTCATTGTTTTTAATGTTTATTTGAAAAACTGGAGGTGCCTCTCTAATACCTTTAAGATAAGGTTGTTGTTGTTTTTTTTCTTCTTTTTTACAGCCACTGGGCATCTCTTTTTTTTTTCTTTTTTACAGCCACTGGTCATCTTTGTAACTATAGTTAATAAAAAATGTGTTTTGCAATTATTTGTTTTTATGTAATCATTTTTTTGATGTTGGTGATAAGTTATTGATCACTTTGTTGAAATGTAAAATGGCTGACCGAATATGTAAAGGAAATGGAACAAAGGTCCCCACGAGGTAAGGTACCCACGAGGGGAAGTAGTTTGTGTAAATTATGCAAAAAATATGTAAATCTGGTCCCCATCTGACATGTTTTTTCGGAAAATAATGAGTCCCCATGTAGCATGGCCCAGACAGGTTGAGGAATCTACTTTTGAAATTGTGTTATTTCAAGCTGTGTTTAGGTTAATACAGCTATAAATAGTGTAACATATCTTTTATGGATTTTTAGAACCACTAGAAAGGGTGGTCCCCACAATTGATGAAAAACGTAGTAGTCCCCTCAACACATGAAAACCAGTATGTGTGTGTGTGTGTGTGTGTGTGTGTGTGTATACAAGGGGATTTCCTTTGTGATGTATGTCACTCACTGAGCAAAAAACCATCTTTCTGTGTGTTGAGCTTATTATTTTGACTTCAACACTCAAACTGAGCTGCAGGTTAATAATTCACAAATTCCCAAAGGAAACTTGATGCCCAACGTACAATTACCGTACTTTCCGCAGTACACGTCGCACCGCTGCGTAAGTCGCATCTATTATGAGTCGCCGCTGATCACCTAGAAACGTGGGCCGGTGTTGTGCCAAAAATCGATTGGAGGGCTTTAACAAGAATTTAACAAGATTACCGCATTTCCCGCCGTACACGTCGCACCCCCATATAAGTCGCATTAGTCCATATTTGTCTAATAAAGTGAAAAAAATCCATAAATACATCGCGTCTATTACGTGTCATCGCTGACAACCCGGAAATGTGGACCAGTGTTGTGCCAAAAACTGATTGGCCACCAAATGGCGGCCGCGGGGGCATGCATAGCAGGACTTTAAAGGGGACCACACATGCAAAATTCACTTAATGTTTTTTTTACTCAACTTTGGGTATTTACTTCATAAAAAAACAGTCCTTGTGCCAAAAAAAATGCACCCAGTGGTTTATTTACTCTAAGTAGATTTATTTGTCTGTGATAAATACGGTTCGTTTCACACTTCCTGCGGTTTGTGACGTCACAAACCGCAGGACAACCCACGCCAAACCTGAGTCCAGCCCCTCACCTAGCAACCCCTGGTGCGGCTCAACCCATCCATCCATCCATCCATCCATCCATCCATCCATCTTCTTCCGCTTATCCGGGGTCGGGTCGCGGGGGTAGCAGCCTAAGTAGGGAGGCCCAGACTTCCCTCTCCCCAGCCACTTGGAGCAGCTCCTCCGGGGGAATCCCAAGGCGTTCCCAGGCCAGCCGAGAAACATAGTCCCTCCAGCGCGTCCTGGGTCTTCCTCTGGGTCTCCTCCCGGTGGGACATGCCCGGAACACCTCACCAGGGAGGCGTCCAGGAGGCATCCTAACCAGATGCCCGAGCCACCTCAACTGGCTCCTCTCGATGTGGAGAAGCAGCGGCTCTACTCCGAGTCCCTCCCGGATGACTGAGCTTCTCACCCTATCTCTAAGGGAGAGTCCAGCCACCCTGCGGAGAAAACTCATTTCAGCCGCTTGTATCCGAGATCTTGTTCTTTCGGTCATAACCCAAAGCTCATGACCATAGATGAGGGTGGGAACGTAGATCGATCGGTAAATTGAGAGCTTTGCCTTTTGACTCAGCTCTCTCTTCACCACGACAGACCGGTACAGCGCCCGCTTCACTGCGGACGCTGCACCTATCCGCCTATCGATCTCACGCTCCAGTTTTCCCTCATTCGTGAACAAGATCCCGAGATACTTAAACTCCTCCACTTGGGGCAGGACCTCCTCCCCGACCCGGAGAGGGCATGCTACCCTTTTCCGGCTCAAGACCATGGCCTCGGATTTGGATTCTGCAATATCGCGTGGACATCGGGGGCAGTTCCCTTGGATTGGCAGACTGGGGTGGTGGTTCCCCTATTCAAAAAGGGGGACCGTAGGGTGTGTTCCAACTATAGGGGGATCACACTCTTAAGCCTCCCTGGTAAGGTCTATTCAGGGGTTCTGGAGAGGAGGGTCCGTCGGATAGTCGAACCTCGGATTCAGGAGGAGCAGTGTGGTTTTCGTCCTGGTCGTGGAACACTGGACCAGCTCTACACCCTCAACAGGGTCCTGGAGGGTGCGTGGGAGTTTGCCCAACCAGTTTACATGTGCTTTGTGGACTTGGAGAAGGCATTCGACCGCGTCCCTCGGGGGGTTCTGTGGGGGGTACTCCGGGAGTATGGGGTACCAGGCCCTTTGATAAGGGCTGTTAGGTCCCTGTACGACCGGTGTCAGAGCTTGGTCCGCATTGCCGGCAGTAAGTCAGGCTCGTTTCCGGTGAGAGTTGGACTCCGCCAAGGTTGCCCTTTGTCACCGATTCTGTTCATAACTTTTATGGACAGAATTTCTAGGCGCAGCCAAGGTGTTGAGAGGATCCGTTTTGGTGACCTTAGAATCGCTTCTCTGTTTTTTGCAGATGATGTGGTCCTACTGGCTTCATCAGTTCGTGATTTACAACTTTCACTGGAGCGGTTTGCAGCCGAGTGTGATGCGGCCGGGATGAGGATCAGTTCCTCCAAATCCGAGGCCATGGTCTTGAGCCGGAAAAGGGTAGCGGCTCAACCCACTTGAGTATAATAGACGTCACGGTTGACGGCCAGTTTTGGAGCTGACCCGGCGGTCATTTATTTATTTATTCATTTATTTAGCCCCCGGGGGGGCTAGGGGCTTGCCCTGCTCCAGCCATGCAGCACATCTTGAGTAAAACCAGAATGTTTTATTACCTTGTTTGAACTCTGTCTCGTTGAAACTGTGCACACACACACTCTCGCGGGGCGACAGTCTGAAACGTACAAGCACCACTGATCGATATACTTTTCAGATTAGCAATTTATTTATTTTAAGAATACCTTTCACTTCATCAAAATCTAATCAAAACTCCAGCGTTCTAAAAGTAGGTGGTTGTATTTGTTTCTTATACGATGAAGGACTGCTGTTGTTCAACTGCGCCTGTAGGTCAGCGAGTTAAATCACTGGTGTCGCACCCAAAGGACCGGGGTTCGCTTCCCGGCCACGGCATCTTTTTTTTTTTTTTCGGAGAGATCGGGCTGCAGTGAGCTGCTGGCTTTTGAGGACCGTGTGGGTCCGGTCAGAGGTTGCCTCATACGGATAAATTAACTGGAAACACTCGGTGAACTTTGGTGTGTCTGGATTGGATGTGCAGCCGCGGATCGAAGCGCCGCATGCAACTAGCAGGAGCTACGCGGGCTGTTTGTTACCGAAGGAGGAAGAGCTAATTTTAGCCTCGGATTCGGGAGGGCATGATAAAAGGAGCAGCTAATGGCGGCGCGTACAAACAGCTTTCGGTAAGTTATCTTAAGCTAGTGTAGCAGGATGACCTGCGGTCTTTGAAAGCACCACACATTTAGAGATGTGATTGGTGGGTCTGGGGCTACTTCCGGTATAAAAAGGGGGTAGTCCTCATTAGTATACACGTCATCCGCGCTAGCGTTGCGCCAGCGTTGAGGTGCAGGGTCGCGATGATCAACTGTTCTCGCGACATGGACGAGTTTCCTGTTTCCCTCTGCTTTTGAGGTGGAACACAGTGAGTACTGAAGCGCCAGTTTTTCTGTTTCTTACAAATTCAGATTTTAATTCATATTTATGTTTGGTAGCTGCTGCTGTTTGTCCTTTGGCGACCGTCCTGTTCCCTGTTTGTTCGTGGCCGTGTGACTGTGCTGTGGTCCGGATTGATTGTCCCGACTGGTTCTGCTCCCCTTCCGGGTCGTCCCTTGCCTGCCTGCTGGTCCTGGGACTGTTTGGGGCCCGCTGTCTGGACGGCGTGGCGTGGGTCACGTCACGCGTCCTGCGGGCCGAGCTGAAGCCGACTGATGCCAGCTCAACCATTCACACAGGTCAGGTGTCGGTTGGAGTGGCGTCTCCAGGTGCAGCGGATTACACCAGGGTGGACTCTGGAACTACTGAGAGGGACTGTGTGTGGGGTTTTTCCCTTTTAACATATTTTGTATTGTACTGTATTTCTGAATTGCACTTTTATTCTGAACTGAACTTTTAACTGCCTTTTTTAAACTGTAAATATTTTAAATTTAGGATTTTAGCCTTTTTAAACTGTAAATATTTTAAATAGGATTTTAATTAATTAAACTACTGTGCAATTTAAGGTGTGTGTGCGTGAAATTGTCTCAAGCCTCATCTGCAACAGGTCTACGTGCCTTAAGGGTAATTTTTAGTAAAGTTTTTAACCAAAATCACTTTCTTTTATTAAAGATTATTTTTTAAACTAATTATTTATTTATTTTTTTTAAACTAAAGTTCCCAATTTTAATCATACCCGTCCGGCTACATTTGGCGTTGTTTGGTAGTTTTTGCAGTTTTGAGGCTGGGACATTTTTACTATTTTGTATTGTGACAAGCAGTGAGATGTTTTGTGTGTGCAGTGTGATAAGGACAAACAGCAGCAGTGCACCTGTTAACTCGTATTTTTTTTAATTTTTTTTAAAGAGATCAGCAGGCCTCTACTGTGGCGCTGGTTATGTAGTGGCTCTCTGGGTTTGGAGAGCCATGTTCGTTGTGTTCGACCCTGATGGCAAGCTGGATCGACGGGACGTCGATTCAGTTTTCGGGGGTGAATGTAGCAGGATGACCTGCGGTCTTTGAAAGCACCACACATTTAGAGATGTGATTGGTGGGTCTGGGGCTACTTCCGGTATAAAAAGGGGGTAGTCCTCATTAGTATACACGTCATCCGCGCTAGCGTTGCGCCAGCGTTGAGGTGCAGGGTCGCGATGATCAACTGTTCTCGCGACATGGACGAGTTTCCTGTTTCCCTCTGCTTTTGAGGTGGAACACAGTGAGTACTGAAGCGCCAGTTTTTCTGTTTCTTACAAATTCAGATTTTAATTCATATTTATGTTTGGTAGCTGCTGCTGTTTGTCCTTTGGCGACCGTCCTGTTCCCTGTTTGTTCGTGGCCGTGTGACTGTGCTGTGGTCCGGATTGATTGTCCCGACTGGTTCTGCTCCCCTTCCGGGTCGTCCCTTGCCTGCCTGCTGGTCCTGGGACTGTTTGGGGCCCGCTGTCTGGACGGCGTGGCGTGGGTCACGTCACGCGTCCTGCGGGCCGAGCTGAAGCCGACTGATGCCAGCTCAACCATTCACACAGGTCAGGTGTCGGTTGGAGTGGCGTCTCCAGGTGCAGCGGATTACACCAGGGTGGACTCTGGAACTACTGAGAGGGACTGTGTGTGGGGTTTTTCCCTTTTAACATATTTTGTATTGTACTGTATTTCTGAATTGCACTTTTATTCTGAACTGAACTTTTAACTGCCTTTTTTAAACTGTAAATATTTTAAATTTAGGATTTTAGCCTTTTTAAACTGTAAATATTTTAAATAGGATTTTAATTAATTAAACTACTGTGCAATTTAAGGTGTGTGTGCGTGAAATTGTCTCAAGCCTCATCTGCAACAGGTCTACGTGCCTTAAGGGTAATTTTTAGTAAAGTTTTTAACCAAAATCACTTTCTTTTATTAAAGATTATTTTTTAAACTAATTATTTATTTATTTTTTTTTAACTAAAGTTCCCAATTTTAATCAACTCCCGTCTGGCTACACTAGCACTAACAGTAAGTCAAACGAGTAATAAAAAAAGCTAATATTAAAACAACAACAGATTTGAGATACTGGCAGTTACAGAGGGCGGAGACAGATTTTTGACGGGCGTGGACTTCAGAGCTCATTATCATAAACAGGTCGTTTAGAACGGAAGTTCGAAATGGCAGAATTAAAAAGGGTATAATTTATTATCTAAGAATTATTTTGTGTATTAAATTCAATGAACAGGGTCTGGATAGCACACAGACATACCATAAAAATTTAAAAAACCCATCTGAGGTCCCCTTTAACAAGAATTTAACGAGATTAACACTTAAAGACAATTATTTGTTTGCTCGAAATTATATTAAAGTGTGTATCAATCCAACATTTGCTTAATAAATGCATTTTAATGGTCAAATCAGCTGTATGTAAAACATAGTTTGCTGCCTCGGTGATCCATGAACGCGCAGAGGAAGAGAAAAGTAAAGAAGAATGCGGCTCGTTTCTCCAAAAATTAACAAGAACTGCACCTAAACAATTATTTGTTTGCTCAAAATTAAAGTAAAGGTGTGTCTCAGTTTAACTTTTCCTTAATAAATGCGCTTTAACGTCAAATCTGCTGCATTTCACCTGGGCAGCGAAATGCAGCAGATTTGACGTTTGCTCCCAGAGCGAGACGAAGGTGGATTTGTGTGGCAAGCCAAGAGTCTCATTAATAGCCACTTGTACCTATAATGAGACACTTGGCATTGCTCGAGAGCCCTCTAGTGGCTGAAAATGCTAGTGTTCAATATTTTCTAAATCAGAATAAATGAAATCGTCAGATCTCAGCCAAAAATTGGATTATAAATATGGGGGAAAACGTAAATAAGTCGCTTTGCCATATAAGTCGCAGGGCATGCTATCTTATGCAAAAAGGTGTGACCTGGCAAAAAGTATGGTCGTTATATTGAGACTTTAAGTAATTCATTTAGTTAATCCCATACTTTAGATTTGAGCCAACTTGTGTCCTACGATGTGTTAAAGCACCAAAAACAACCTTCGAACAAATTCCCTCTTACATTTGGCGTTCCAAGTTTGAGTCCACTCCCCTGTTTTACCATTTAGTTCTCCAAATTACAACATTTTAGAATTAAATCATGTTTTCTGTCGTCTTTCTTCTTCATTTGTGGTCAGCATTTTTTTTTTTTGCCTAATCTTGTGTTTTTCAAAATGTCTTTGTGTTTAATTAGTTTTATAAATGGTTTCTCTATTTTTTAATTGTTTTAATAAATGTTGTATTTGTTGTAAATTTGTTTTGATTTTATCGCTTTCAAATTGCCTTTTTTTTTTTTTGCCGTTCCATTTTGTCCCGTTTTGACCCACAATAATTACATAATAATAATAATAATAACAATAATAACAATAACAATAACAATAATAATAACAATAATAATAACAATAATAATAATAATAATAATAATAATAATAATTAGAAAAAATATATACTGTATATTTTTTTTAAACATATAAGTTAGACACTACTACTTTTATTTTGTGATAGAGATTTTCTCTAATAGAACACAACAATAGAACACTCGGCTGGCCTGGGAACACCTTGGGATTCCTCCAGAGGAGCCGCTTCAAGTGGCTGGGGAGAATTTCTAGGCGCAGCCAAGGTGTTGAGAGGATCCGTTTTGGTGGCCTTAGAATCGCTTCTCTGTTTTTTGCAGATGATGTGGTCCTATTGGCTTCATCAGATCGTGATCTACAGCTTTCGCTGGAGCGGTTTGCAGCCGAGTGTGATGCGGCCGGGATGAGGATCAGTTCCTCCAAATCCGAGGCCATGGTCTTGAGCCGGAAAAGGGTAGCATGCCCTCTCCGGGTCGGGGAGGAGGTCCTGCCCCAAGTGGAGGAGTTTAAGTATCTCGGGGTCTTGTTCACGAATGAGGGAAAACTGGAGCGTGAGATCGATAGGCGGATAGGTGCAGCGTCCGCAGTGAAGCGGGCGCTGTACCGGTCTGTCGTGGTGAAGAGAGAGCTGAGTCGAAAGGCAAAGCTCTCAATTTACCGATCGATCTACGTTCCCACCCTCATCTATGGTCATGAGCTTTGGGTTGTGACCGAAAGAACGAGATCTCGGATACAAGCGGCTGAAATGAGTTTTCTCCGCAGGGTGTCTGGACTCTCCCTTAGAGATAGGGTGAGAAGCTCAGTCATCCGGGAGGGACTCGGAGTAGAGCCGCTGCTTCTCCACATCGAGAGGAGCCAGTTGAGGTGGCTCGGGCATCTGGTTAGGATGCCTCCTGGACGCCTCCCTGGTGAGGTGTTCCGGGCATGTCCCACCGGGAGGAGACCCAGAGGAAGACCCAGGACACGCTGGAGGGACTATGTTTCTCGGCTGGCCTGGGAACGCCTTGGGATTCCCCCAGAGGAGCTGCTCCAAGTGGCTGGGGAGAGGGAAGTCTGGGCCTCCCTACTTAGGCTGCTACCCCCGCGACCCGACCCCGGATAAGCGGAGGAAAATGGATGGATGGATGGATGGAGAACACAATATTCATAGAACCTCATGTTCTTTAATAAAGTGTCTCCCAACACTAGTCCTTGAGGAACACAATCCTGCACGTTTCGTTTCCCTGCTTTGACACCCGATTTGAATGATGGGTGCCTAACAGGCTTGGGCAGAACTTGAGGAAGTAATAAAATCACTGTATCAGGTGCGGAGCAGGAAAACAACTAAAACATGTCGGATGGCGTTCCTCAAGGACCATGGCTGGGAATTGATCATGACTCATACTGTGTAAGTTACAGACCCATTTAAGAGACAATATACCAGAGGATGCTTTGGGGATGGATTCATAAGCTGCATGGATGGAGTCTGATTCATCTCTTCCTTGATTGTTTCATAAGAGGAAGATTAAGAAAGAAAAAAACCAGCATCCATCTTCAGTTGTGTTATCGTTTGCAAAGAACTGATATTAGACTTATTCCCCAAATCCAAATTGTTCAGTGCAACATCTTTGTTCCCTCTTCAGACACTGGCAGCATGAACCTGTGTGGAAATGACCTCCACCTGTGGCTGAACTCCAGTTCCCTTCCCTCCGGCCATCATATTTGCATGACTCTGGTTCTACGTTCGCCTCCACCTGTGGCAAACAAATCACTGCTGGTCAGCATGGATCGCCAACATCTCAGCTGGAGTGGGGACGCCGTCACCCATCCTTACTGTTGTATAACAAAAGTCCTGCAACAGAAACGCGCTACAAGTGGCGTTTACTGAGCGCAGGCTGATTTCAAACGATCCACACGTGTAAACTTCTCCGTTTAACAGAAAACGTGAACACTTTTAATAACGTTAAAATGCAGCTGGAGTTTCCAGGACCTGCCTGCTGACTGCAAACTTCGAAATAAGACAAACTAGACCTGCCGCACGATAATTGGCCTCAAGTCTAGTGTGGCGAGCTCGTCCTAGCAGGAGCTGGAGTGTTCTTACAGCTCTTATGAGAGAACCAACGGCACTTACATCTAAATGGAGAGTGACTAATGTCGAGCAGCCAGGGCGGAGGGACGACTCGGGGCTTCTAATGAGCTCTGCTCTTTTACTGCCAGGCTAATGGAAACCTCAGGGGACCTCGGTCACTGTCTGTGTGTGAGTGTGTGTGCCGTCTCCCACAGGCATCAACACTCTCCAGCACTCTAATGGTTACCTCTGGGACCTTATACCTGGGACAAGTGCAGCTTCACAGGTTTACTGTCATCATTTCTACCTATTCTTCTTCTTCTTCCCAGGAAAGCAGCTTCGGCTCAACTTCTTTAACAAGAGAGTAAATAATTAAGAAAGTCAGATCAGGGTGTTTGTTTCCCCCCTGCCAGGAAGACCTTTCTAATGTGCTCATTTAGCAGTGATGAATGCTTTAACTTCAGAGGGAGGGAGTCTGGTTTTGAGCTGTCATTTCCAACCCGGGGCCGAAGCCCGGCCTAAATTTGGGTCGTGCCATGATAATGTGCTGGATGGGCGGGTCGGGTTGGTGTCAGACTTTTGATTGCGTCAGCAGATGCGCGTGGTTGACAATTAATTATATTGCAACATGGCTTGTCATAGAATCCAATTATATGGTAACGTGACTTGCCATACCATCACCAGCCGCACGTGGCTATTTGACCACACGTTGACCGGCCTCGAAAGAGGCATTAAAAAAAACAAAAGTTCAGTTAAGCTTCAGATGAGACTACGGTACCGCCAAGCAGCGATCCATCACCCAAATGAACGTTCAGCCGGGTGAGATCCCAAAGCAGACATGTCAGAGCAGGGTCCATGTCTGAATGATGCAGAAGCATGGATTTATTGAGCTTTGATGGCCATAAAAGGACAAACACCCCCTCAGCTTCAATCTTCTGCCTCCTTTATTCAGCCACACGTGTCCGCTGACCGTTAATAACTACAGGTAGTCCCCGGGTTACGACGGAGATCCGTTCCTGCATCGCGTTGTAACTCGAAAATCGACGTAAGTCGGAAAACACGTCCATATGGCACCTTACCAAGCACTTAGCCTATCCTAACACATTACCCTACATAATTATCAAAAAACACATACATTCTGAGCCATAATGAAGGGGAAAAAAAAACTAATTTCTTACTGGGAGCTGGTGAATTCTTCCTCCGTCTGTTAGCATGTTAGCTCGTGCACCTCAGAGCTCTGAAGCTTCCTGCAGCTTCACGCGGTGCACAGCGTTTATAGCAAGGTCTGTTAGCATGTTAGCTCGTTGCTCAGCTGTAGCCTCTCTGCCTCGTAAACCTCTGCTCCAAACAATAGGCATGTAACGGTTGTAATGGGTGTACCGAACCGTTTCGGTACACCACGTTCGGTTCACCTGCGTACCGTTTCGGTTATTTTTTCACTCATTAAACGTTCTTAACAGGGGAATATATGCACCACGGAACAAAATTTCCTGGGCGCGTTTCAGCATGGAGCTATTATCGCGTGGCACGCGCAGCATTTAGCCGTTAGCATCTCGTGCGGTCTCCTGTTTGTGAACGTTATAAAGTTGTTAAAATGTTAAAAGACGAGCGCACATGCAGCTTGTGTGGACGTTGCTTCATGAAGACTGCAGCAGCTGCGTGACGCAGCTCTCTGAAGCAGCAACACGTCAACGTGAACGCGCTGGAAACTGTCATCCGAACGTGAACGAAGAGCTGTATTAAAACTACTTCATCCGAACGTGAACAGCAGCTGTATTAAAACTACTTCATCAGGTAATCAGAGCGGTCCAGAGCAATAACACAAGCTGTATGAGTTTTTAAATCTCGAATCTAAGTCTGAACGTTGTTATATGCGCAGGCTTTAAAGTTGCTGAGCGTCGCTATGAGACATTCATCACGTCAACACTTCAAAAAGTTCAGCTCTTTATGAAAAAACTAACTGATGTTGTCAACAACAAGCCCTGGACCAGATTAAAGCCCTGCCATGATGATGAAGAGTGAGAGATTCAACCGTTCAAGAGGTATTTTTCTTTTATTATTATTATCTAAATAATCTTTTTTTTTTATCATAATCTTATTAACTTGTTTTTTTTATCTCTTTTGTTTTTTATTTCCAGTCTGTGACAGAGGTAAATCCACCTGCAGCTAAGAAGTGTGTGATGACTGAACTGAACTCTGAACTGTTCCAACACCTGCACCAAGAAGAAGTTGTGAGTACAGTAATGAGGACAAATACAGCCACACTGCTGCTACTGAACAAAAACTTGATTAGTTAGATTGTAAACAGTCTGTTGCTGCTTATTGTTCTGGTTCTGACTGTTATTGCATTTATTAAGATTTTTATTATTGTTCATATAGTTTATTTATTGTAGAGTGCTGTTTATTTAAAATATCATCCAAATGGGTCACTTTTATTTATTACTACAATACAATACAAACATATTTTTGGCATGTTTTCAAAATAAACATTTTGTAAGTCTTATTTTGTAAAAAAATAAAATAAATTGTACCGAAAATAAACCGAACCGAGCTCTCCTTGTAGTTGAACCGAACCGAAATGTGATTTTAGCGTACCGTTACACCCCTAACAAACAATAAGGTCTCTTGTACTTTTCCACGCACGGTCCAGAGTTTTACAGTAAGGTCTGTTAGCATATTAGCCCCTCCTAACCTCCTCTGCTCCGGTCTGCCTGTCCAAACAATAGTTTCCACCGAGTGCGTCAAGCTACTCTCCCCCCCCTCCCTCCTGTAAATTTCCGCCGAGTTTCTGTACCGTATTTCTTGGTGTAAAGGCGCATAAACCGCGTAACTCGAACAATGCTTTTCAATGGGAGGGCGTTAGAAACCGCGAAACGTCGTAACCTGAGGACTACTTGTATATAAGCAGTAAGGTCAATAAAAAATGTCGGGGTCAGGGTGGGGGGTCGTCGGGTTTGCACCTATAATTACTGTTAATTTGTCAGGTCGGGTGAGGTTCGGAAATTATGGCTGCGTGCTGGGGACAGATTTTTTGGGCCCAAATGTAACTTCAGTCTGGTTCTACTTTATCAAGTGTTAAAAAAAAATATTTAATCCAAAAGTTCTCCTTGTTAAAAAACGATTCCACACAAACTGGTTTCGTTCTAAAATTCTTCACTTGTCCAGTAAAAAGCTACTTGAATGAGATCTCTGATTTAAAGGTGGAGAGCAGAGCGTTGAAACATCTCAACAGTCTAAATAAAGACGTGCACAACTCGTAGGCTGAAAAAGGGACAGAGTAAGTGCACGTGATGTCGTATACAACCTCGTGCAACGCAGCAAGAACTCATGGGATGTAAAACACTTATGTTTTGAGGTTGAATCTCAGCTGCAACCACATCAAACTGTAGCTGAATATTTGCTAAATTGGCGGAGTTATCACCAGGTTTGTGTTGGCTCAGTAATAAATCACTCTGCAATAAAAAAAATAAAAACGTGTTTTAGATATATATCCATTTACATCATCAGTTCAGGAGTGTGTGAGTCCATGACGGCCACTTCCTGCCAGGTCCTTCCTTTATCCTCTGCTTCAGCGGGAGGTTCTCGTCACCGGACACCAACAGGAGCAGGGAGCGGCGCCGCCACTCCCCTCGCCACAGGTCTCTCTTTTCACCAGGAACCGGTTGTGATGTGGGGGTGAAAGCTGCCTTTTCTTGTTGCCTTCTTTTTTTGTTTCCCCACTTCCCCGGGTCACTGAGCGCTCCTCAATGGACCACGGTGGCTTAGGCAGCAGGGGAAGAAGGGCCTCTGCCCTCCTCTGCTGACCAAAGGGGAGCAATCAGCGAGGCCTGCAGCGTGACCCCCGCCCGGGAAGGAGCGCAACATGCAACGCTGTTCTTCCTCGCCGGTGGCACAAGTGCACAGCTGGAGGGAGGGGCACGGGGCCGTTTGTGTCGTGATGGAGGGTTTGAGGATGTGAACCTGCTGTCTGATGCATGCTGGGACGGCCCGGCGTTACGTTCGAAGAGTTCCAGGAATCAGGAGTGGCCAGAAGTTTAGACACGCTCATGTGCGTCTCATTAACTTGAGGTTTTTACTGATTTATCTGAAGTGAGCGATTGTAAAAACTTGGGTGCAGAAGGTAAATCAGATGTACGCAGGATGGATCACGAACGCTCTCCGTAAGACCAGAAGAACTCTGCAGCAACTGCACGAACACGGAATGGATTTGAAAATGTTGTGTCATTGGTTTTTAATGGCAGTTTGTGGCCCCACCTGTTTTTAATCAGGTCTTTTTCCCCACGTGAGCCCTCCAGACCTCTCAGGTCTTCCGATTGTAGCTAAAGTTAGAACTAAAACAAGCCGTTTTCTTATTGTGGGCCTCGCCTGTGGAGCAGACGGTCTGACTTCTAGTTAAATTATTTCCACTATTCTTAACGGAGTTATGATTAAATGTACAGTATTTTGTACTTGTTTTATTCACTCTGGTTTACTTTCAGACTCATTGGTGCCCGTCTTAGTTTAACTAATCTTTAGATTTTAGTTTATTGTTCTTATCATTTTTATGTTTAATTGTCTTCCTCAGGGAGTTTTTTTGGCCGTTTCAGTTCTTATATGTTAGAGCTAGCAACATTAAATCGTTTACAATGTTTGGCTGTTATAAATGACATTTTTGTTTTGTTTGTTTTCTCTTTAAAGTTGTATGTTTTTATCGGTGTAAAATTACTTTGTTTATGAAAAGATCTATATAAAGTTTGATTTACACCTCTACCCATATTCGGTTAAACATTCCTGCCATGTACCAGCTCCATATTATGATACTCCCACCGCCATGCTTGAGAGCTTATACAACACTCTTAAGCCCCCCGTATAGCTTTGCGTACATCCATACGCGTGTTCGTATGCACGTCCTGTACGCAGAGAGTTCAGCCCCACACCCCAGCATACGTTCTTGCGTATATTCTCGCGTTTTCGTACCAAATTCTTGACGTCATTTGAGCAGCTGCAGCGCAGAGCGTTTACCTACGGGACAAATTGAGGTAGCTGATTGGTCATTTGCTGACACCCTACTGCATTGATTGACAGGTTGGGGGAAAAAAGGCGAGAGCTGGCAACTCCAGCCGCAGCGGTGTTCTGTGTTTATATGTTAATATAAAGTTCTAAAAAAAATAAAACAAACGGGAGCACTGGTCCTGCAGCCCACACATCAGACCAGCCCAGCAGGAAACCTCCAGAACCTCCTGCAGCCACGCTGGACCAGAGTTTAATTCGCTCTGACAAATTTGTTCATTTCACATCATTTCAGTCATGGAGTCAACTGAGGAGGAAGCGATCACTTGACTTTTGGCAAATAAAACAAAAGAAAAAGCCAGATCAAGGATGAAGAAGGGGAATTTAATACATTTGTGTCACATATAAAACAGTCCAGCGCAGGGCACTTTATTGTGCTACACCGCGTTTGCGTATGAGGTCGTAAAATTGGAGCTTCGCGCGTACATGCCCTGCGGAGATACGCTTGTACCTCTGCATAGTACGTGCGTACCTCTGCATATGGACGTACGCAGAGCTATACGGGGGGCTTTAAGGTTAGAAAAGCTCACTCCTCCAGACATACTTCTTGTCCCTCAAATATAATCCCTGGAATGGGCACCACCCTGGAAAACGAGCTCAAAAGAGTTGTAAAAAGACGATTTTCAAAACGTTCATCCCTGTGATAAGCGGATGTAAACTTCTGACCACAAGCGTCAACATTCACAGCCGTCATTCCAAAGACATCATTTGTATAACTTTGAAAAAAAAGTTAAAACGTTATGCCGACAAAACTACGAAATCCTGTGGGGGCTCGCAGGTTCCTGCAGCTCTGCAGATGGTTCACACACAAACTGTGTCAGCGAGCGGACATGGGTCTGACCCCTCAGTCAAAGACCCTTAACCAAGCTCCATGCATCACCTCCAGTCATGCCTGACCAATCAATAAGACGCATCCCAGAGGAACCTGGCCACTGCGCCGTTTGTGTTCACTGCCCGAGCATCGCAGTCGTTGTGATTGAGGACAAAGATTATTTGTGGTTTCACAGCTGAGCCTGTCCGAAGCATGCTGCGTGTGCACGCGGAGTCTTTCCATGTATGAAAACAGCAGCAATAGTTTTTTTTGTTCGCTGCCCCTAAAGAACCAGGTGGCCTTTTTTTGACCATTGAGGGGAAGGAAGGAGGTCAGTGGCGACGCAGAGCCGGACAGGGGTCACCTACATGGAAACAGGAGCACTCCTGCAACGAGCAGATAAAAGGACGTGCACCCATCCAGAACACGGCCCGGGAGCTGCAGCCCAATGACGAACAGAGGGGGTGGAGATAGATAACCGCTTCCAAACAGGGCAGACTTTCAAGAGCAAGACGTGACTGATAAGAGGAACAAGATTTTCTTTTTCCTCTCTTTTAGGAAGAAGAATGCTCCACTTGTCCTTTTGTAGCACTTCAAGTAGCTGCTCTGATTCTGTTCACCAGTTTTATCACAGTTTACACAAAAAGGTGCACCAGAGAGACTTCCTGCTCAGGGATGGAACCAGTTCCACCCATTGGTCTCCTGACAATAACTGAAGCCTGAGCCTTTGATTGAATCAAATCAAAGCCATATAATTATGCACTTTACTTTGACCTGTCTAAAGCTTTTGACACTGTGGACCATGACATCTTCTATAATAAGCTCTAGGCACTGGTTTTTAACGGTTGGTTTTCTAACCATCTCTCTGATCATAACATAGCAGTATTTCTTCCAGCTATTTAACTGTCAACAATGGTGTACCACAAGGCTCAGTCTTAGGACCCACCCTCTTCACAATCTACATGATGTAGGTCAGATCATTCCTGATGCATCCTTACCTTTCTATGCTGATGATACAGTTGTTCATTGTCGAGCTAAAACAGCTGCTAAGGTTTTCCAGCTTTTACGGTCTGCATTCGACACCATCCAGTCAGATTTGTTCCATCTCAAACTGGTGGTAAACGCTGATAAAACCAAAAGGGATGTTGTTTTCAGACAGGAAGTTGGTACCAGCAGTCCATTCTTCCATCTTATCTAGGAATGGTGTTCCCATTAGTTTGTTGATTCTTACAAATATTTGGGAATCTTGGTTGATGCACATCCTTCTTCTAAAACTCGTGTTGAAAACTTGGTAAAGAAACTGAAATTAAAACTGGGTTTCTTTTTCAGAAATAGATCCTGTCCAACTCTGACTGCGACTTTCCTTTCATCTACTGACTATGGTGATATCACTTACACAAATGCTCCTGCGAGCACCTTACAGATGTTGGATGCTGAATGCTAAATGAGTCCTCGTGACACATCAAGACCAACCTGTATAAATAAAAGGTTGAATTAATTACTTCATGAGTCCTTGAAGGAATGCATATCGTCCGTGGCATTTCATGCCAGATGTTTAAGATGTTGAGTTGCTAAATGATGGAGCTGTATCCAACCTTGAAAATATTTGTTATGAATAATCTTGTGTAGCATTGTGAGAGGTCATGCTCAGAGTATGTGTTGGGGATGACTTTCAGCTACCATCACACCAAATCTCAGCTTCATATTTGTAAAAATTGCTAATGTCGACTAGCTGTGGTGGTCGTTTTGAATTAGGTTGACTATCAGTTGTAGGTGTACACTCGAACACGTTCTGAAAGGTTCATTAAAATATTTTTAGTTGTCCGTGAGATATTTTGCTAACAGACAGAAAGGGCCAACACTAAACATTTAGTCATAGATCGAACACAAGGAGTAACAGAGCGTATGCTGTGAATGACTCAGCTACAACCACATCCAATTTTGTCTCAACATCGGTAAAACAGACTACACTGTACTGTAAATTAAAGCCGTTTTTACATTTTCAAACATCAGTTGGGTGTGGCGGCCATCTTGTATTGGTTTGACTTCGAAAGTTAAATCAGTTGACGGCACAAACAGGAGACCATGCCAGATTAATCAAATCCCACTCCTCGTAGACTGCTCGAACCCCCTTCCCCAACAAGAGCACCACTTCTCTTTCCACAGCTGCTTGTCGGGAGAAGCGACAGCGCTGCCTGGCCCGACTCGGCCCCCCCGCCTGACAGGAGCCAAGACCAGAGCCCGCGACAACACAAAACCACAATACAGTAATTATGCATCAAAGCCCCTTCAGAGCCAATACAGATACAAGTAAAGAGAAACACGCACCAAAGAGTGACGGATGAAGGCTGAGTCAACAGGAGTTAAGAAATATAATCCTTGCGTTTGGGCAAATTAATCAAAGTGACACATTTATTTAAATAAACAGCAAATAAGTAAAGTGACATGAGTGAGCTGCTCCTTTAAATTAAATAAATACAAGAAAAAAAGTCATAATTAGACACACCACCACCCAGTTACTAAAGCTGATGTTGTAATTAAACTTCTAGAAAGTTTTAGTTTATATTACTGTAATCCCATTCATAATGACCGACAAAGCTAAGCAACTTTAGCAAACACAAAAGGGATTGTAACTGAGCTAGAGGTTGGTGTAGTAGTGCTTGAGAGTGATTCCCAAAATATTTAACAACACATTCACTTAAAAATTTGCTTTTGACTTTTTTGGAGTCAACTTTGTCTGTCTGTTAGCAAAATAACTCCTGAAGCATTGGACAGACTTTAATGAAACTCTCAGGTAATGAATGAAACTTTACAAAGCAGCTACTTGTAGGAACCAACCCTATTCAAAATGGCCACCGTGGCTAACGGACCTTGGGAAACACACTCTTAAGGCTCGGATATAGTCGCGCTTTGGTCCGCAAGCTGGAGCGCGCGTGCTGCGCGCGCACTGTGCCGTGCGGCTTCATGCGTTTATAGTGTAGCACGGCAGCGCATGGCAAAGTGCTGTTCTTTTACTGACCAGCAGGTGGCAGTACCCTCTAAAACCTGTGCATATGTTGCAAGAAAGGGTGTAGAAGAAGAAATCTACCGTAGAAGAAGAACTGTTTGAAATCACACAACAAAAACAAATGGCTTTCCGCTCGCTCGGGGAATTTAATACATTTGAATCACATAAAAAACATTCCTCCATGCGTCGCGACGCCGTTTCCACGACCACAGCGGCGCAGACAGCTGCAGGCTCTGGCGTGAAGGCTGTCGGTGAGGTCCCTACCCGACCTGTCAATCAATTTGGCGCGCGCGCTAGGCTTGCGGAGCTTCAAAATCTGGGAGGTGCACGACCACGCGCGAAACCAACGCGCTGGCCAAGCCAAAGCGCGGGGGCGGGGACTATGCGATTGCGTCACTTTTCGCGCATGCACCCTCGCGCCCTATGCGACGCGTCAACTATATCCTAGGCTTAAGGGTGCACCGATTGCAGTTTTCTGGCCGATCCCCAATTTCTAAAAAGTCTGACCTGCCGATTCTGATTTTGGCGGATACAGATTTTGTTTTACAAGCAACACTGTCAAGAGTTATAAGGTCCCAATGCACCTTCAATTTTTAATTTAATTGAAAAACATACCCTTGAACCAAACAATACAAACATGTTTTAACAGGCCATGAGGTAGTGCTCTGAAATACAAAGAAGTTCAAAGCACTGTTGTTAAAACAAAAAAAAACAAAAAGTTTCTCATGCAAGTATCTGTCGATTTCCCAAAATTAAGGCCCCGATTTATCGGTGCAGCCTTAACAAATATGGAGCTAAAATCTGGTGTAGTAGCGGAGCATCATTCCCAACACATACTCAAGAGTGCAACACATTTCAACGAAATCTTCCCATTAACTGCTGGACATCCGTTAGCAAAATATCTCATGAGCCACTGAACGGACTTCAATGAAACTTTTAGAAAATAAATACCGGCTGTAAATCAACCCCATTCAAGCTGTGGCATTGGCTGCCACAGCTAATGAACAAAGGAGACCGACCTTTCTTTTTAAGCAAGCCTATTCTGCCTCCACATGATTTTATCTTTGATCTTAGCTGATATCATTATTGATTTTACTTGATTTTATTGATTTTACTTGTTTTATTTTATTTATTTTTTAAGCAAGCCTAATCTGCATCCACATGATTTTATCTTGATCTTAGTCGATATTATTATTGATTTTATTTGATTTTATCACTTGTTTTATTTTGATCTTTGCTTTATTACAATTTGTAGCACTTTGAGATTTTTATTAATGAAAAGTGCATTATAAATGGAATTCATTATTATTATTATTATTATTAAAGTTGGCTCGATCTCCCGTAATCTTGCAGATATCGATATAACATTTGGTGTGGTAGTAGCAGAGAGTCATGCTCAACACGTGCCGGTGGGCGATGTGCATTACTTCCAGAAATGGTTGTCCTTCATTCGTTTCTTGAATTCATCTAATTGTTTTCATTTTATCAGAGTTTTTATCTTATTTTCCAGGCGTATTTTAATGTGAAACACATTCTGAGCTTTTATTGTGAAAGTTAATTCTCTTTTTTAATATATTTTTTGCCTGATTTTCACATGGAACAGGTGCAAATAGACAATACAGTAATGAACAGAAGTTCCCGTTCACATTCAGTCACAGTGACTCGCCCAGCAGAAGTGTGTGTGTGTGTGTGAGCATTTCTTCTCTCAGGCCAGTTCATGCATGACCTCACTGTGAAAATGTGCACCTCCTGGTATAAAGACCCCTCGGTCAAACGCATGAATCATGTGTTTGTGTTCGGCACAAATAAAAACTGTCAGGGAACATCAGAAATCCACAATGAGACGTGTTTTCTCCTCCTCTTTTCACTCCAGACCTTCTTCTGCCGCCGCTTCCACTCCTTTTTATACTTGGTGGCATTCCAGCCTTCAGTGTGTGTGTGTGTGTGTGTGCAAGGCAATGATGGTGGACAGCTGGGCGACTGTGCAAGTGAACAAACAAGACGACGTGAGTTGCTCCAGTCTCAGTAAATGATCAGTTTGCAGTTCAACTCCACGCTCAATTCAAGGCTCTCCCCAAACTACCTGGTCCTAATGAGACCGTTAGGCTCAGCAACGAATAAGGTGCAACTTTGAGGGGGAAAAAAAACAACAAAGTGAATCTTATTGATAAAAAAAAATAAACTTTCTACTCCAGATTTTTATTGTACGCAACTGCAGTTTAACCAAACTGAGCATTTGTTCCCAAAATGGTGTTTCGAAACTGCAAAAGTTTATATAAATCAAAAGTGCGTGCAACTGCTCCCATTATATCATGAAACCTCACGAGTCTGCGCGTGATTTAGAAAAGTATTCGATTTCACGGCCTGAAAACCTGCAGACGTATTTTTTTAACGCTCACCCCTCAACACAATCTCTGCCTTCAAACTCAACCAGTAAATCACAGTTTGCATCGCAGCAGGGGTGCGAAACGCTCCGTTCAAAGTCAGCCATTTTCCTCTGATGAACTCCATGTTGTGCGTTCCCATCGAGAATAAAATGCTTTAAATTGGTTGAAGTGAAAATGATGAAGAAAACGCAACAAATGTAGGTTTGTGTAATCTTTTAAAACGAGATAGTGCTCAGAAATGTTAAATTAAGGGTGCAAAGAAGGAAAAAACAGATTGGAAACCTTTAAATGTGTGTAATTTCAGCACTTTTTGAGACATTAAAAGCTTTAATTTCACCTTGATTATGTTGTAAAGCCAAGTTATGAAGCATGAAGCAAATTAATTAAATAAAAAATATAAATCTAAAAAAAAATCCCACTTCTTTTTAATGAAGATTGAGTTTTAATTAGGCTCATATATGAGCCTAATTACAAAGTATACGAACACTTTGTAATACAATGAACGAGATAAATCCATCCACGTCTAAAGACGTTAAATGGTTTTGTTGAGCAGAAGCTCCCCCATGTCGTCTACTAAAACTTCTATAGAGCTAACATGTTATTTATACATTGAGTCACGACTCATATTCAACAGATCTGACGAGGTTGGAAGAAATTAAGATAGAAACCAGCTGCACAAATTGTGTTTATAGGAAATGTAAGTGATTAGATTAGCAGAAGTTGCACGGATCAATAGATTTAAACCCTTAATCTTCCTAAATTGTGTCCATGTTGTAAAACTCTGAGCAAAATCTGTAAATTAAAAGTGTTTTATCTCAGAAAGGCTGATCAGGATGAAGGTGCAGTGATGCTCTGCGTCCAATAGAGATCACTGCACATCACAGAACCTCCACTAAAAAAATAAAATACAAACTCTTCTTTTCACATAAATTACATGCACGACCAAACCAGTGTGCAAACAAAGTCTCAGAATTAGGAGTTAATTAAAGAGGACTAATCTGTGTGGGCAAATAAAGGGAACGGAAGAGGTCAGATAAGCTGCAGGATCATTAATAAACTGGTGGTTTTATTAAAATAAAGCACATTTTAAAGCAAGGAATTGTTCATTTGTGTAAAATTAATTAAAAACAATCGGAATAAAGATGAGAAAGTAGATTTTTGTGTGAAAATCATATGGTTCTCCTGTTTGTGTTTGCAGATTAAAGAAAAGTGAACATTTAAAATGATGATGATTATTATTATTATTTATATTCACCTGTACCAGTCCAGACCGTTGTCATAGTTGCGGTCGAAGAAGTGCGGTTCTGCTCCCACGGCCCTGATGTCCGGGTGGACCCGCAGGAACTCCAGCAGAGCCCGGGTTCCCCCCTTCTTCACCCCGATGATGATGGCCTGCGGCAGCTTCTTGCTCCCGGAGCCGTTGGAGAAGCTGGACATGGTCCCGGGCTCCGGGGCTCTCTGGTCCCAGTCCAGCTCGTTAGTGAGCAGGTCTCTGGTCCTGCTCAGGGACGGCGGCTCCTCGTAGTCCCCCTCCACGTCCTCCCACGGCTGCGGCTCGGACAGCAGCCTGGACACCAGGTCCGAGCCCCTGGAGCTCTCCACCGGCACCGTGGAGCAGTAGCCCACGCAGGAGTACAGCATGTAGACCCAGACTAAGAACATGACGCTGAGCAGGACGAGCTTCTTCTTCGCGGGGCCGGACCAGAAGGCATGCGGACCGAGGCGGACCGGGCTATATTCCATAAGCCTCCCCGGTGAAAACCGTCGAATCCCGGCGGCGCATTTCTGCCGAAAAAAAGGTGAACGAAACTCACAAGAATCCTCACAAAATTAGGCGCATGTTCAACTTGAGAAGAAACGCTAACTCAAACTAATCAGGAGGAAGTGGAAATGATGAAAACATCCAGGAATGACGGTTTTTTTTTCTGTCATAATTGTAGCTAACATAAAAAAAAACTGCCGCCGGCAGCCTCATCAACGGTTTGACAGTACCGCCGCGCGAGCCGCTGCTTTTATAGAGCACGGTCAGAGGAGCAGCAGCCAATAGCAGCGCAGGACGTTTGTTTGTTGACAGAGGCGAGCCAATCAGAGGCAGGAGGAGGCGGAACCAAGCGTGGGAGAGAAAACGAAGCGAATGTCGGGACTGTGCAGGAAAAGTTTGGAAAACTTTGATTTGTTAATTAAATTGAGGTTTTCTCGTCTTCCCCCGCGGGCGTTTGTGCTCAGAAGAGTTTAGACGAACCGAAACGTGTCGGCCGACTTTATTTTGATGACTTTAAACAGGTTTGTTGGCTTTGATTAACACTTCGCGACTCGCGAGCGAACAAAATAAAACGGTAAAATAAGTTTGTAGAAGTTTTTCAAGATAAATTTACTAATTAAGTAATTATGAAAATTGCTGCTAAATAAAAAGATGTTGAATAATACAGTGGTAATATAAGCTTTTGAAAACAAAGGCTTGTGTTATTGATTTGCTGATTAGTAAATAAAACTACACGTTTTATTGTTGTTTTTATTATTATTATTGCAGCATAATTAAGTTATAATTACTTGGCGTATCTTAAAAGATTCCCTTTTTTTACCAGCTTGCTTATACAAATGAATCGACTTTATGATTTATTTTATTGGTTTTAAACTTTTAATCCCATGACTGTGTTCCATGGGGATGTTTTAATGTGAAGGATTTTATTTATACCAATTACTGACGGAGTTAAATTTATTAAAACTTTATCAACGTATGGAAAGTTCCCTTTTAATTAAAATAAAATAACTCGTCCTCAGATGCGTTATTTCTCTAGAAAGCATTAAAAAAAACCTCGAAAAACTTCAGAATAAAAGCTCGTAAAAAACGCAGTCAATTATAATTATGGGTGTTATTTTTTTAATTTATATACAAGTATTTAAAATCAATCTGTAATTTCAGAAAAACCTTTACGTAGATGAATGAACACAAACATAAATGTGCAAATAATTCCTCACATTGCTGAAACATCTAGTAAAATATATATATATACTGTACACACATATCTATCTTATAGGAGTTTATTTTCTGGAGTAATGTCACTTCAACTACACGAACTCAGTTTTACTGATCACTGGTCAGATTTACGGTACTTTATATTAAGGCTTTTAGAATTAAAGGTGTGTACCGCTCCTTGAAAGAATGCCTATCACCCGCTGCCTTTCACACCGAAGTTTTAGACTAAAATCATTTGATGGGACGTGAGAGCTGGACGTCAAACTTTGTAAATAATGCACTCTTTGCAATATACGGGCATAGTATGTGCTGTAATGACTCTCAGCTACTACCATGTAATAGTTTAACTGTAAAACGTACTGTATTAAACCCGTTTGGTTGAAAGTCAGTTAGTTGAATCCGATTGCCTCGGATGAACCTCAGCTCAAACTTTCTAAAGATCACTTTCACTCAAATTAATTTGTGACATATTTTGTTAACACACAAACTCTGCCTTTGCTTTTCGATAAATAAAAATTCTGTATTTCTCTCTTATGTTTGTCTATTGATTGTTCAAGGAAAATCTACTGTTGTCATCATTCTTAGACAGATCTCTCTTGTAAATGAGTCCTTGAGGCTCAATGATATTAACCTGACTAAATAAAGGCTGAATGAATATCAAACAGCCAGCTTTAAAGGAAAGGTCAAAAGGTCATCCTGAAGTTGTTTTTTTTGGCATGGTTTCCGATTCTCTCTGCTGTAATAAAGTTAAAGAGCTAATATTGACGGTTTGATTCATGCCAAATGTTATAAAATCATTAATTTGCTCAGTCAAAACTTCACAACATTTAATATACATTTATAAAATAGTTTAAAATCATCTATAAGCATTTAATGAACACGCACTAAAAGTTTCCTTCAAGCCTTTTTTTTTTTTTTTACAAATCGAACAGTTAAAACCAAACTTTTACTCTTGTGCGAGATTTCTCTCAAAACTCCCACTTTTGTTTTAATTAATTCCAAGTAAAAACAATTTACAAAGCTTGAGCTTACCTTTTTGTTTTTAGTGAAATACTAAAGAAGTCGAAACTGTGCAGAGCAGAGCCTTCTGGAGTCAGCGACGTGAGTTAATGCAACAAACTCAACACGTTGAGCGCTTCAGATGCCCACACACACACACACACACACACACACACACACACACACATTTTATCCGACTGTAACAGCTGGCTCGGTCGCTCTCCTCTCACCCTCTGATACCAATCTCTGCATCCGGTCAGACTCTTTATGAGGACATCGAGCCGTTTCGGGTCTCTCGGCCTTGGCTAAATCCTGCAGCCCTTTTTTTTTTTTATGGAAGGAAGGTGGCAGCTACAGGGGGGTGATGAGTGCGGTGATGGAAATGTAACCAAATACCAAAACTAGGAAGAAAATAAAATAAAAGAGGGTGGAAGGGGCGCACATGGTGACAGGTGTCGAGGTGGCCTGTTGGAACCAGAGGAGCCGCTTTGAGCTTTAAATGAGAATAAAACTGAAACTTAAATCTGGATGTTCTGTTCACACTTAACCCCGCACCACCTAATGAGCCTGAACGCACCAAAATCTAGTTTTATTAGATGAAGACACGGGAGGAAGACTTGGTCAGAACGTGTTTATTGTTTGAGAATATTTGCCCCGGAGTCCAACGGGGAAACATCCGATCCCTTAAAGTGACAAAAACTGAAACCCGTAAGCGCTTTTGTTTACAAGCAAGTTGTTTTTTTTTAACCGTCAAGTTACAGGCATCAAATAAAAACAGTTTGACATTAGATTTGTCCCATTCTTCCACCTAAAATCAGAATGTGATTTTATTAAGGTCTTCATGAGGTAATCTGCAGGTACCGATGCTTGCATGCACCAGACTTTAAACGCCAACAGGACGTTCCCCCGTCTGCCTCATTTCCGTACATCACCAGCGTCCTGGGGGAAATAAATGCACTTGAACGCATCGCGACTTTGGCTTTCAGTTAAACTCCACAGAAACGACTTGAACGGTACTCGCAATTCTTAATGCGCTCTTAAATTGAAACGTTATAAACAGCCGCCAACTCCAAAGCGTGTTTGTTTACCTGCAGAAACAGCCGAAGAGGCCGAAAACAGCTGGGAGTTGTACAGATTGAGTTAAAAATGTCAAAACGGTAAACTCACTGGTCCAGCTGATGTTTTGCTAAAGACTGTTGAGCTCGTTCTTTCCACGTTCAGCACATTTACTCATGTTTTCACCTAAATCCACCACATTTTTACATGCACAGACTCCAGTGAGTCACTCGAGCTCCCGCCTGGTTTTCAGTGCTTTGTTTACACCGAGTGCGTACCCACGTTTCAAAACCGCATGATCAGTATTTTTTTTTTAGAAAACTATTCTTTCAAACTTCACCGTTAGATATAGCTCAAGATAACACTTTTGTGTTTTATTTTGTTTGAAATGAGTCCCTTGAGATTAATGTTGTAGATGAAAACATTAGAATCTAACGGGTATTGTTTCAAACATTGAAGGCTTTTAAGCATTTAATCTTCACAATCTGAAGGGAATAAAATCACGGCCGTTTTAAAAAGCGGTTTAATAAACAAACAGCTTGATGGTATCGTAACGTTGCAGTCGGCTTGGTGTGTGGGGGCTCCTAACACGAAACTCAACAGCACGATCATCAGGTGGAGAAACTGTTGGGACGTTTATAAATAAAAAGAGTATTTACACACATTTAGATGGACGCGAAGTCGTGAATTTGTGTGTTTCCTGTAAAGCAGCTCTTCAGCCAACGTTCCTCTGAAGACCCTGAAGGATCCCTGTGGTTGAAAACAAAAAGTGTCTGTTGATGCTAGTTAGCAGTCGGTGCGAGGGTCAACGGCGCCGGAGCCTCCTGACTCCCGCTGCGCTTCTTGCAGGTGAGCACCAGCAGCAGCAGCATGGGCAGGTGCCACAGGCTGCAGAAGAAGAGCTTGCGGGCGCTGTCGCGGTCCGCTTTGTGATAAAAGCGGAACGCCAGGTAGCTGATGTACAGGTTGATGGGCAACGAGACGACGGGGAAGGTCCACGCGGTGACGTCGAGCGCGGGCGCCAAGGCCGACAAGCCGATCAGGCCCAAGCTGTGGCGCAGGGCCACCCGCCTGCACATGGCCGGGTGCGTGACGGACATCATGCGGTAGCCGCCGCGGGAGTAGTCTTCCCTCAGGTTCCAGCTGAGAGCGTTGAAGTGGGGGAACTGCCAGCAGTAGAGGAAACCACCCAGCAACAAGGCACCTGCAGGGGGGAGACGGAGGAGGGAGGGGTTTAATGATGCTGGCTGGAAAAGCTGCAGACGCTGCAGGACTTCTCCAACTCATTATGGTATGGATCAGAAGAAGGAGCTGCTTTTAATCTTTCAGTAACACAGCAACGAGAAGAACTCGTCTTTTTTTCCATTGTCTATGTCAAACCTGACTTTATCACTCAGTAGAAAATAAGAGGGTTTTATTTATTTAAATATTAAGGTACAAACGTTGGGATTAAAAAGTCATCAAGTCATGATGTTGAGGGGAAGTGGTCATATTTTAAGATTAAACAGGAGAATGTGAAACTTACTGGGGACTGTCTTGACACTTATTATCATCCACCTGACAAGGGTTTCTTAACTTTACATCTTACTCTTCTAGCAACTTGAATGCATCCCAAACTGCAATGTGCACCCCCACAAAAGTTATATTAAAATGACCGGCTCTGCACAGTGATGTGTATTTTTTTTGTTGGCATTTCAATTTACCATGGTGATATAATTTGCCTTTTTTTATTACCGTATTTTCCGGCTGATAAGTCGCACCGCCCTATAAGTCGCTTTGTCCAATTATCGCTAAAAAATTGGAAAAATCCATAAACATGTCGCACCGTCGTATACGTCGCATCTATTACGCGTCACCATTGACAACCCGAAATGTGGGCCGGAGGTTTGCCCTGCTGCATGCATATGGCGGCCACAGGAGCTGCACTGAGGGACTTTAACAAGATTAACACGGTAAAAACTATTATTTGTTTGCTGAAAATTATAGCAAAGAGGTGTCTTAGCTTAACCTTTCCTTAATAAATGCACGTAATTGTCAAATCAGCTGGATTCAAAAAGTACTGTAGTTTCGCTACGTGCACCCACCCGCACGGGTGGGACCGCAGCATTTTCTTTAAAATTTAGCAAGACAAACACTTAAAAATATATATTTGTTAGCTGACATTATAGCAAAAGTGTTTCTGAGCTTAACCGTTCCTTAATAAATTCATGTAATGGTCAAATCAGCTGGATTTAAATTGTTTCGCTTTGACGTCTTCCAAACGGTCGCGCGCGCTGCTAAAATAAATTATAAATACATTTAATTTTAGCTCAAAAATCTCTTACAGCTAATAGTTTGTAAATGTCCACCCAGTAATTACTTTCTGTAAGTTTCAACAAAATCTGTCCTGTCGTTCATGAGCTATTTTGCAAAATAGTACCCGTTAAAGACACGGAGCTAACCGCTACACATCTACGGTTATAAAACATCAAATTTGAGCTAAAAAATCTCCTACAGTTAACAGTTTGTAAATGTCCATGTTTCGGACACATGAGCCGGGAATGGTTGGTGGACCCTAGCGGACGAAAGTGGTA